>JAQNCB010000017.1:17061767-17076591 GCA_030068295.1 Euristhmus nudiceps | reverse complement strand
AGCTTGCTTGTGATTATGATCTTGACCTTTGATCAATGTGTTGAGTAAATGGAGAAATCAAACAGTTGTCATGGAAACGTGAGCACCCATACTATTCTGCAATTTTGCATGACAGATACTACCATGCATACCTTTCATTTAAAAAAAAAAGAATGAAGAAAATATTCACAATATTGACAAAGTTCAAAAAATGATATTTTGTATGATGTCATTTTGCCCGAAAACTATGAACTTCTGGTCATGACATACGTAGTCCATTTGACGTAGAACTCTCTCAGCTACGATTTGCACTTAACTGCAATTGTCTACGACCGTTTTTGATGAAGTTATGGGATTATATTGATTTGTGACCTTGACCTTTGACCTAGAAATCTGTTCTTGGAGGAGGACCGAGCCACAGTGACTTCCCATCACATGTACAAGTTTGAAGTCGATCGGATCAGTACTTTTTGAGATACACGCTCGAACAGGCAGACAAACAAACAAACAGACAGACAGACAGACGGACCCGATTACAAAACCCTCGCTACCCTTCGGGGGGTGAGGGTGAATAGTTCTGACACACACAAAAAAGCATTAGATTCACTCCTGGTAGCATTCTAATGAGTAAAGATGAGCAGAGCTACAGTTAACAAAGAGAATGTGGGCATTCTAGACTTACCTGCTCAAGTCATCATTCCGTGCCTGTAGTGTTTACTTTCAGAGAGAAATGACACTGGCGACTATTTATCCATCTCACTCATTCATACAAGGGTTTCACAGCCTACATGAACAGGGTTGGTGTGAACAGCTGCATCTCCCCAGCCGAGTTTTCTTCTCTCGTACATAAGCATCGACCAAGCATGAACTTTTTAGTCAGAGCTATAAAATACAGAAATTCTGTCCAATAAATAACTTGATAGTCCTTTTTTAAAAATTATGATTTTGGACCCCCCCCCCATTTTATACCTAATTGTCGTGGTATGTAGTCCCACTCATGGCGGCCTTATCACACGATCACCATCAGCTGAAGAGGGGCGGAAGCATGTGCATGCCCCCTTGTACAAATGAGCTCATAGATGCCTGTGATTGGCTGGCGATTGCTGTGAGTGACAGAGAAGTGAGCTTCTGCCATCCCTCCCGCCCCATGATAGCTTGGCTAATTAGCTCATATGGACTCCCGAACGTGCTGTGACATGAACCCAGATTTGAACTTGTGGGTTAATAGTCATGCACCTTGTTGATGTGCCATTTGAGATCCCTTGATAATCTTATTGGGTTGGTCAGTACAAGGAAATTCCAGGCCTTGACACATTGACCTCACTATTGCATGGTCAATACATCAAAGTCTCTGCCTGAAATTTCCTTGTATCAATTTATAACTTGCATTTATTCCTAGATGGCGGTCCAATGAATGGCTCTATTCCTGTGTAGAATACACTAAATATGTATGAGGATTTTAGTTGACCTGTATACATTATAAACCTGACCCAGATCGGGACACTGTTTAGTTCAGCTTGCACATAAACATCCAGGTGTGTTGTCTAGCTGGGTGCTGTTCTTCAGACAGGTGAGAACCCAGCGCTCCTATTCTTTTGTGAGTCACACGCCATTTATCGTGTATGTTTAAATAAATACAAAGTCAAGGACTCTGGGCATTGGCTTAGGATAAGGTGTAATTGGCAAAATTTTATGCTGTAAAATTCTCTCACTAGTGTCATTAATTTAAGCTTTGCAGGATCTTTATGGTTCACAGGCATGTTTTTCCCCCTGTAGTATTAGTCGGACCATGGCAATGAGTATGTAATTAACTATTAAAGTATTGTGAAGAAAATCACAGCAGTCTTCACAGAGACATTCTCACTGCCTGTAGAAATAAAATGCGAGCTGACAACTGGCTTCTGAGACACCTTTATATTATAGCTTTATTTAAATTAATTACAGTTGAAGGTAATGAAGTCCCACAACCGCCGAGGGACCAGCCTCCACCAGAGCACCAGCCACTTCCTCCAGGACACCAGGGGGTCCCTGCAGCTCAGCAGGATTTGAACCACGGCCAGCCTCTGCCTCAGGATTCTCATCCCAATGTCATCCAGGATGTCCCCCAATTACCGTAAACCAGACAGAGCTATCAGGATTTGGACTGTGCAGACAGACAGACACACACAGCTACTACTTCTCCTGCGTTTGTGGGCGATGTATAAGGACCACTCACCTCCGTGTACATCCTGCCCTTTCTGCTGCTCTCAACATGTCTATTCCTTCATTCATAAATACTACTCTATTTTTAAATTTTTTATTATACAATCCTCATCATGCTGGTTTTTTGACTGATGACCGAAGATGTTTTGCACATTATTTTTAAACATTATGGAAAGGGCATGATGAGAAAATTTTAATTAATGGGCGTGCTGTCATTGTTTACATTAACCACAGTGGATTTAAAAATTAAATACAAAACAAGGTCCTGATATTTCAATGAACACTGTTAGAATTAGAATTAAGGTTTCGACCTGTTGGAAAAATTACAAACATGTGCAAACTGTGTTTTGGTTTATATATATCCTCACCAATTTTACAGGAAAGTATTCAGATTTTACAAGAAAGCATTCGGATTCTACAGGAAAGTATTCGGATTTTAATTCCCATTCTTGTTTCTGTTGTATTAAATGTACCTGTGTCAAAGTGTGTCAGATTTTCTGCACAGAATGAATGTCGTCTCATCATGTAGAACTGTTTGTTATTCTTATTAAAGTGGTCCCAGCACCCCCGTGTCGTCTTGTCATCTTTTCTTTATCAATGTATCTGTGAGTTACTGCTTTTTGTTTCTCCCCTAATTTAGTCGCAGCCTGATCATGTATCGCCTCCTTATTACACAACTACCATTAACCAGCGTGGGGGGGAACCCTGAACCTTACATACTCATCATTATCACTCACACTGACTTTCATATTAAAGGAAAGAAGCTTCTCTTGGTAGAATTAAAACCCAAATTTTAATTTTACTACTAGCAATACTAACCGTAGTCACTCCAGTAAAACAGGCTGCATGGATATTTTATATTACCCATCATGCACTGGTCTCACGTCAAAAACGTTATTTTGAAGAAATTTGTTCACCTGATGCTTGTTCAGCCCAGTGGCTCCCTGAATCTAAAAACTCACCCTGGGCGCCCCCAATGAACACAACACTGAAGAGCTAAATTCCACATAATTTTCTTTCATTGTCAAGAAGCATCAATATCCATTGCTTCAGAAATCTTTCAAGAAATAAAGTGCATTTTAAACAGACTCAAGTTAACTTTAATTTTATGGTCGATCTTTAAACAATTCCTTTTTTGATGTGCAACATGTACACTATAATGCACCACTTCTTGGTTCGGTTGGACACAGTAAACAGATCACACCACCACATTTCTACCAAAACTTCAAACTATGCAACAATAGCTTCCAACATTGCTGAGAGTATTTTTTCAAAATGGTAAACCACCTGAAATAGCCAAGGGAGCCCCAATGGATACTTGGTGAACTGCAGAGAATTTTAAGGATGGGTCTGCTCCCTTAGTTCTGATATTTATGTTTGCATTTAAACCAGTCATTGCAGATTATATGGATGGAGGTTCCTTCAAAAAGCCAGTATTGTTAAATTAAAACTTACCGGTTCTGTTTTTGGCAAGATGTCACTGTTGTATCTTGTACCTATCCATTGAGGAAATAGCCATCATACTTCCAAAGACCTGTTGGTGTTAAGAGCTGTCAAAGTGGCATTTAGAGTCAGAACCTGGTAATTTACATCTGCAAACTGCACACTTGGCCATAGCTTGATTTTGTCTCATAACCGTCTTGTGAAGGCTAGAATGTCAACTTCATCACACAAAGATATCTCATCAGTGTCTCTGATAGGCAGTGAACAGTACAGTGTGAAGATATTGTGAAACGACCATCGAGTCGTCTGCATTTGTACATGATCATGTTTGGCCCCATTACTTGACAGCCTTCATATTCAATGCCTAGCCACACTACAGTTATATGCCTATTGCAGGGGCGTTCAATCCTGCTCCTGGAGAGCCACCTTCCTGAATATATTCCCAACTGACCATCCAGTCATCTAATCAAGGCTTCAGCCTTTGAAATGAAGACTCCATTTCAAAGTCTGAAGCCTTGATTAGATGACTGGATGGTCAGGTGGTGAACATATTCAGGAAGGTAGCTCTCCAGGAGCAGGATTGAGCACCCCTGGCCTATTGCTACCCATTTGTTTGTGACACTTCACCAATCATGTAACTTTCCAAACGAAATGTTACTTTGCAATGAACCAGCCACCACCTCTTTACTGAAAGACATTTAATTCTACGAAGCATTCATGTTATTAGTACAGTGCAGTCAAGGTGTCAAAAAATTACAGTACATGACTTCATACTTCACATTTTTTGGCTATGGTTCTATGTATTAGGATACGAATCATTGTGGTCTAACCTGGTCCAATTTTAAACTCAAAACAAAGGCACAAACGTTCCCGCTTTACAGAATTAAAGCTACAGACAGCGTCTGATCGACAGGTTTTACAACATACAGCATTAGATACGAGTGGTATGGCTTCAATCAAATCTCATTCGTGTGCACGCCCTAACACCTTGCTACATGGACCGTTGAAGCTGGAAGTAGGGTGGAGTCTGGTTACAGGGAGGAGCAGGGTATTCAGGGTTAGCTCGTCTGTGCTGCAGCCATGATGTTCATCCCTCGGCTTGGTTTGTAAAGTCCGCCTCGTCCTGCAACACACGATTCCAGGTGTGATCACATGGCCAGTTTATCCTTCATTCATTCATTCAAAAGAAAATCATGCAGGTTGAGAATTATCCAAATCATGCACAAATCAATTCTTACAATTTGGAAAACAGGACTCACCTGGTTTAGGACCTACAGTAATACACGAACATTTTAGCAAATGGTGGTTTTATGCTCCCAGCAAATAGCAAAAGAGGTGTCTACCCTTTTGAAGCAACTTCAAATTAGAGAGGAGAAAAAATAAAAAATAAAATAAATAATAATAAAAAACCCAATAAAGGTTCAGTGTCGTGTCCCATGATAATTTCATATGCTTTCTCTGGGATGCCTTAAAAAATAAATAAATAAGTAAATAAATAAAAATTGCAGCAGTAACACCCACACCTAAATGGGATTTTTGCCATGAATAGTCCTGGAATGCAAAATAAAATTAACCAAGTAATGAATGAAAAACCTTCATTCCCCAAATCATTAATTTGAAAAACACCAATCTTATGACAGCCCTGCTGTTTTTAATATTTATACATGTTTTCAACTTGAATTTCAGATCATTTCCTTTTGGTCACCAAATGTAGTGTCACGTGATACTGCTGGATTTAAGAGAACAAGGTGTTTATTCCAGAGGGGAGGAGGGGGAACCTCCAGTCGAACCCTAATGCGACACCCCCTTTCTGGAGCAGGACGATACAAAAGAGGAAAGCAAAGCTGTGGAAAAACCCTTGACAGCTAAGCCAGACAATCAACGGCAATTCTATATAAATAAATAAATAAATAAATAAAAAGATAAATCAAGCAAGAGCCAGCACAATTGATCACACCGTTTCAGCAGGTATAAAGATTCTGGAGCACCAAAATGCCAAGGGGGAGGTGAAGAAAAAAAAAGAAAAAGAAAAAAGAAAGCAGACAAAGCAGGTAATGCAACACATCTTTATTGAAACATTCTCTCAAGGAGCAACATGAGCATACAAAGGCCAGGGCTGCGGGGATTTCTTCTAAATGAAGTGTGGAAGAGATGGAGGAGGACAATGATGGGGATTTGTTTCAAAACCCACTGGTGAGAACCAAGGGACAAGGAGGGGAGGATTAAAAAGAAAAGAAAATAAACCCCTCGTATGTACTGGATTAACAGTGGTGGTTAATTTTTTTGCATTTTATTTTATACAAAAAATAAATTAATGAAAATCTTTAAAGTTTTACATGAATATCTATTTGCTTTTTAAACACAACCTTGCTGAAAAATCACAACACTGACAGTTTCAGCTTTGCACGCGTCTCTCCGTAAAATATCAAGAATTACTTGATAAGCCAAAATAGGAACATACCACTGATGTCAGAACACGAGAGAGAGCGCGAGAGAGTGTGTGAGAGAGGGGAAGTTATTAAAAAAAAAAGGCAAAAGGTTAACCCATTCTCAGTAAATGAATGTTCGAGGTGGCCAAAGACAACTACGTCTTCTCAAAGCGTTTTAGGATCGCATCGCTTGAGCATTACCTCGAGAGCTACCTCGAGCTCCCTGGGCAGCTCCTCTCTTGAAGCTCTGCTGATATCCTTCCTGTTGGGGAGGAAATGGGGAGAGGAAAAGGTGAGTCAAAGCTAATTTACATTGGGCAATTCAGAGTCAGGTTCCAACAATCATTTAAATTAGTTACAAGGTGATCACAGCAAAACATACATTTTGCATTTTTTTTTTTAATTATAATTTTTCTATATACACACAGCTCAAAATAAGTGTTTCCAAGACAACCAGTTACAAGGCCAGACATCCATAAAAATAATCTGGCGGACAACCAGCGATTAGCACACAGAGTATCAAAGTGGATTTGGCCCGTTGAAAGTAGCCCATGATCATGAAACACTGGGGGACTTCAGTAAACAGTTTTTCAGTCATGATAAGAAAGCCAATGAGCCAAAGTAAACTTCACCACACAATACGAGATGTCTACATTACAAGCTCCTGCCTGTAACAGAGCAGTGCACACCACCTATTCATACTCGATTTCACTTCTAAGGAATGACCAGATCATTTGAAAAGTTACCCATTAAAGCCCCTTCATTACCAGTTAATGATTCGAATGCTATTTTATCCGTCACTATGACAGCTTTACTCAAACTACAAGTCCAAATGACAATACAAAATATTTGTCAAATGATCAGAAAAATATTTGATTGCATAGAACAAGCAGATCACGTACACGGGTCATTCTCTGGAACTGCTACCATAAAGCCCAAAAGTTTCAATCAAGTTCTACTTATTTCCCTCTATATTGACCATAACCTTCTGAACTGATATTAAAACCCTTTACCTACCTTACCCAAAAATCACTTAGTGTTTCTGGAAGGATGTGAACACGAGGTGGCAACAGAGTCTAACTAACCGATTTAAAGTAATAATGTAATTATTTCACTTTAAAGCGATGCTTTATGAAATATAATTTTGTGTGTTTCCCGCAGGGATTTGGGGGGGGGTGTGACGTGACTTTAATTTTCCCCACAAGGTAGGTAAGAGCTTTTAAAGACCGTGAGAGAACTACATTTACATACAGACAATTCATACCATTTAGCTTTGGTGAATTACGGCTTGACGACGTGTGAATAAACATTTCAGGAGGTCATTCAATTGTACAGTTAACGTCACTCGACACAGGAGAAAAAAAAAAAAAAAAAAAAAGGGCCAGTTCCACATGTAACACTACTGGTTAAATTGCGGAACAGTCAATGTGCGATACAGCCCACAAATTAACAAAACCATGAATTTCTACTTTGGATATAATTTTTTAATACAAGATTTTACATCAAACCCTACTATTTGCACTTTGAGCTGATACTTCAGTGATGGCACGGCACAGGACATAAACAACCAAAATAAGTGTCCCAGTTTTCATCCCTATCGCAACCAATTTTGCAAAATATATTTTTTGATCGACAGATCTGAATAATTTTGTCAGACATGTAGATGCATCCATGTGCTGTATTTTGGTCGGGGTTTGCTCTTAATTCTATAGTTATGAGAAATATTAGGTCAAAATATATATAATTAGATCGGACCCAGTTTGAGAGAATCCTCCCATGCAAAAATGATGAGGTTTACTAGGAACCAAACAAAATGGCTCAGATTATTGCTCAAACAAAACTTCATCTATTACTTAATAGCACCTTTATCAGATAGCGAAATACTTGCATTCTATATTCCACTCAAAATATAAAATATGTGACATACGTTTGGGAGACTAACTGTCGTCACCAAATGATTCTAGTCGTCTTGATTCTTGTACACTGATGTGAATCAGCAGCAGAGCTGCTAGTTATCTTTTCCGGGTTCGGTTTTCATTAAAATGTTGCCTCTCTCTTTGCTTTCTCCAATTTTAATAACTGTACAGATGTCTGCAGCTTTCCTTCATGCTTTTTCTGGTTTTCTTCAAGTTGTTTTGTGTGTTTCTTGTATGTGGTGAAAGCACTGATGCATGCCGTTACAGTACCAAAACGGGGGATGCTGAGAACGACTGCTGTTTATTCCACCGCGCAATGTGTTTTCATGGAATCAACAGCGATCGCTCTGCCTAACCCCAGCAGGCTTGTCGCAGCCATACAGCCCGTGGAAGTAAGCGTGGTAGATCAAAGTACCGATGTTATGAGTTCTAGTGTGAAAATCACACCACAAGAAATGCCGTGTACACGTGCAGTACCACGAACCGAGCCAGTAATGCGAACCACCTACCATGTTGATGCCTACGCGGCCACCAAGATGAGCGTACCCCAACCCTAACATTTCTGTACTGTATAGACAGTGAACTCAATATTAATGATATTTAATAATGGACAACGAATTCTAAATGGAGCTCCCCATACACACCGCGTGTACATCCTCAACTGCTCAATCAGCTTGTATAACAGTACAAATACGTACAGTACAAATATGAATTTAGCGACAAACCACTCCGCCCCATGATGTGAGTGTGGCAAGAGAGTTCATACCCGCTGGTAGGTGCTGCTCGAGTAATCCCGTGGAGTGCTGAACTGGGTCTGTCCATAACCAGTGTTTGGAGTGTTCGGGAAAGGAGCACGATAGCCTTCATATCCACCTGTAAAAAGACCAGACCGTCAGTCACAAACGTCCTTCATCTATTCATCACACACAAGTACAGTTGAACCTCGCTCGACCGGACCCCGATCGTACGGACTTCCGGTCAAGAGACCCCGCGGTCCGCTCAATCGGTTATAATAAATTCAGGTGTCATACTAGACTTTGTCCACTAGGTGTCATGTGCGCACCAGTGTTTACAACCTCAGTGTAGCAGAAGAGCAGCGTGGAGCACCATCTGTGCTGTGATCATGAGTGTGCGCGGTGTTGAGATAATGTCCGCCACCGATAAGCTTGCTCACCACATGGGAATAAACTGTAAAGGCTTCAACAGGTTGGTTCTGGCGGTTTAGAAACCCTCACGGTATATGTAATAAGGTGGAGCAACTAGCACGTAGTGCTAACAACTGTGCTGTTGAGCACCATTTAAATGAATTACTGTATTATAATATGCATTACATGTATTTACTGTACAGGTACAATATAAATGTATTATTTGGGTGTTAAAATGTTCAGCTCTACTGTGCTTTTACAGAACTTTGAGGTGATTTTACTAGTATTTAGTATGGAGTATAGCCCGCCCCCCCAAACTATTCACTAATCTGGACACCCTAACCCCCCTCTCAGTCCGTACGAGCGAAGTTTAACTGTATTTTTAACTTGTGCCACACATGTCTAATCACCAGGCCACACCAAAGACAATCTATAAAAGGCAATGCTC
This sequence comes from Euristhmus nudiceps, assembly GCA_030068295.1. Lineage (NCBI taxonomy): Eukaryota > Metazoa > Chordata > Actinopteri > Siluriformes > Plotosidae > Euristhmus > Euristhmus nudiceps. Next base: position 17,067,029 of record JAQNCB010000017.1, on the reverse strand, counting down.
ATAGTACTAAAAACAAAAGTAACAGCCCAGCCCCTGCACTACAACATCTAAACTTCGATTTTGACAGTGTACCAATACCTATGCTCATTCAAAGGCTAGGCCATTTTAATTATTCATTCAAGCTGTTAAAATAATATTGACTGACAAAACATAACAGGCGGCACAATGACGAAGTGGTTAGCACATCCGCCTCACAGCAAGTGTTTCTGTGCAGTACACATGCCCTCCCCGTGATTGCATGGGCTTCCTCCAGGTACTATGGTTTACTCCAACAGTCTGAAGACATGCACATTAAGATAATTGACTGTTCCAAAATCATCCCTAGATGTGAGTGTGAATGGTTATGCGAGTGTTGGCCCTGCAATGATCTGCTGACCTGTCCAGAGTGTACCCATCCTCGCCCAAAGTCTGCTGAGATGGGCACCAGCCTCCCCATGACCCTAATTAAGACTAAGCGGCTTAGAAAAAAAAATTAATAAATAAAAAAAAAAAAAAAAAAAAAAAAAAAAAAAAAGTATACTGAATCAAAGTTAAACTGAAATAACTGATTCAATGCCAGTATCCTGAATATATAACTATTCCAGGCCACAAGACTCCTTTTCGATGCATATTCACAAATTCAACACCTCTGAATCCGTTAGATGGTCCACGGTATCCGTTCATGGCCCCTCTGGCATTCCGGGGACCTCCACGTGGCACTGCTCGGCTGCTGTAGAAAGACTGAGGCTGGCGTCCGAACCCTGCGCCCTGACCCGATGGCTGCTGACTCATTGTCTGGTGGCCCCCGGATGATATCCCTTGGTCTTGAGTGTGAAATGCTCCGACAACTGAACAAAAAGGTGTGTCAGTTAGCTTTTATTTTTAACTCCTTTCAAAAGCAGGCTCATAACACAATGCACCAGAAGACTGGCATTCTGATCCAAGCACCAAGTCCTGCAGGAAAAAATCAGAAATGATCCCTACAAGTCCTCCAGTGAAACAGAAACTGAGGGTGACGTACGTGCACCTGGTTGGAGAGCTTCCTGCTGAAGCTCCTGCTGCTCCACTGAGTGTGTGGGTGGGCTGCTGAAGCTCTGCGTGTAAGTGCTCTGATACTGACTCGACATCTTCTGAGAGTCCATCTCGTTCGACGGAGGAACTGGGGCGTTCAGATTGAACACCTGATGATCAGATCAGACCGCAACAGTGAAATCTCAACAGCAGCATATTTAAAAATCATACACAAGTGAAGGTAAAAAGACAAAGATACATAGAGAGTGGTAAAAAGGGTTGAAGCAATCCTACCGCTTGCATGGACTGAAATGGTGCAGCGTTAACGTTGATGCCACTGTGTAAGGGTTTGGAGACAGATTGGAAGGCTTGGGGCTGGGATGACGCAGGGGGCTGCTCAGATGCAAGGGGCATAGACACCTGTAAGACAAGGAATCAACATGAGGCCGAAAGTGACAAACTTGTCTACAGATGTCATGAGAGAAGAAATACCTGGAGAGGGTCGATAGGGTCAGGCTGAGGTCGAGGGTCTGAGCTGTGAGAAGTGGGGTAGAGTGGTGGGGTCGAGGTGTACGCTTCAGTGGGAGGGGAAACCATGGGAACCTTAGCGCCAGAAAATTAGAGCATTTTAGAGAGAGATTCACAACTAAGGGACACTTTCTCCCAATAGAACCTGTGTACTTACTTGCGTAGGTTCAGGATGTACAGGGACCGTGCTGTGTTGTAGTCGGCTTTCTGTGTGAGCTGCACAATATCAGAATAGAATTAGGATTAAATCCACATACACAGAACCCTAATTAACAGCAAAAACAAAATAGCCAGTGTACTTGTACGACTTATCCTTTTTGAAACTTGCTGAGTCAGAAAGTGTGACTTGTGTCTATTGTACCATTACTCATTGTATACAAAATGCTTCACGCCTGTAAAACAGATCTTGTGCGCTTTGGGCGAATAAGCAAATTTCTATTCTTACCTGCAGCACAGACCATCTGTGCAGACTTCATGGGCTGAGCAGATACAATGGCAGGATCCAGAGGCTGTCCATCAAACTCCAGCATGGAGTCCTGGTTAAAAAAAATATATATATATGAATGAGTAGGATTCAGAAAGTACACTGATCCAATTTTCTGTGAAAGTGATGGGCTGCAGACCTGCATGAAGTTGTATGTACCCTGCATCTGCGCCATGAGGTCCTGTACGGCTTGCTTCCTGACCATAGGGTCAGCTGAGGAGGGCGGTAGGACAGGGGTGAGGGAGAGAGCCTCTGAGCTCACCAGGGCCGGACTCATCGAGGAGGGAGGCTGCTGAGGAGGTTGAGGAGATTGCTGCTGCTGCTGGAGTGTGCTTGCAATCTGCACAAAGGGGAAAAAAAATTTGGAATTCCACAAAAACACTGCTCACGTAAAGTTCAATATACAGTCTCAACCACAGAAATCTCACCTCCGGACTCACAGCCCATTCTCCTGCTTGTTCTTTTTCAGTACTGGTATAAGTGGTTTCTGGAATGAACTTTCGGTTTATAAACTGCAACAAACATGGACAATGTTAGAGAACAAGACACTTAACCATAAAAATGATTAATGAAAATTTGTTAATAACCTCTGTTGCTTCAACTTCAATGGGTTCTGTAAATTCTTGCGTGACGGACCCTTCTGTTTAAAAAAAATAAACAGAAAACCTTATAAACGCCAGCAGATACCTCATTACATTCACATACCGTATTTTCCGGACTACAAGTCGCACTTTTTTTTCTTTTTAATATACATAGTTTGCCCGGGGTGCGACTTGTACTCCAGTGCGACTTGTATGTTAAATTATTAACACATTATTATATAATTTGTTATTTTACACATTACATGTTGAAAATATACAAACCTAGCAACCGCAGTTCGGATGTTGATTTATTTTTAATACCTGGCAACCCAGGAGCATTTAGTGCTTGTTGAGAAGGCTGACTCAGATTTCCAATGATCCGGAAAGACAGTGCATTTATTGTGAACGTTTTAAGTGGATATATATTAAACACACATACTATTAAAAACAGAGAATTTCAGTTGCTGAAAAGCACAGTGAGACCACATCACAGCGAACGCTCTCTCCATCGGCATCTGAGACAGGTAAATAAGAGGCTAAATGCTAATGCTAGGCTAAATAAATGACTCCTCACACAAGATATAAAGCATATCATAGCGACGTATAGTCTGGAAAATACGGTACACATGTAAACTCATACCTGGCTCTGCTGGCTGTTCCTCACACTCTGCTGACTCAGCAGGTGCGGCCTCCTGCTGTTGCTCCTCCTCCTCTTCCTCACACACGCCATTCTGGTGTGTTTGCGTCTGGTCGAAGTAGCCACTGAGCAGTATCTTGTCCAAAGTCTCCTTAAGGGCCTTGTCTACAAAACAAAGCCACACAAACTACCTTCACATCAATTCAGAATGGACAATTTCTTACCACAAAATTATACATTTCCCCCAAACGACAGCAAGCTGTTCCAATTTTTAAAAATAGGTCTAGTCCATGTTAAGTGATGAATAACTGAATGACCGCATAATGACGTCTTAAGCTTTCAGCTTCCTATTATCTACTTTATTAACATGTATATGGAATGATTCAAATGTATTTGGCTCTCATTTCATTCTGGTTTCACCCTTATTATAAAATTTAATGTGGTGTTTTCGTAGAGCTTGGAACGAATTAGGCGATTTACATGTAAAACGCGATTCATTATACGAAAGCCACTCCAGAACGAATTACTTTCATATATTGGGGTACCACTATTTTGAAAGTGTTCACACTGGGAATTGAGCAGTAAATAGCACAACCATGAACCGGATGGTCAACAAAAAAGGTCTCAGAACGGTAACCATGTGAATTTTTTTTCCATCACAAGCTGCTGTCATCAATTTAGCAATGCATTCCTGTTTGCACATGTGGGAAGGGCATGAAGATGCAGACAGAGGTAACAGGCTCATTAACTTTGTTCTACTGTTAACAAGCATACCTCTGCATGTAGCAGTGCACTGAACGAGATTTGTCCATACACCTTTAATTCTATATTTTTTACTATGCAGCATTTTGGTCAGCATTGCTTTTTTTTTTATATATATATATTTATATTTTTATTTTTAAATAAAGTGCTTAAAAAAACTGAGATTTTATGGTTAGAGACGGATGCTCGAGGCTGGCCCTGATTGAAGATCGGGTCCAGTGCAGATAGTCAGGCACGTGCACATTTATTTTATACTGTATTAAATCCCACAAGGGAAACTGACTTCCACATTTATCCAAAGCAATGTAAACAATCATCACATGCACATTCAGCAGTGGGCTGCCACACATTGCAGTACACAGAGAGCAGTTGGGGCTTAAAGGGGAACAGAAATAACCAACAAGTTCACTTATTCGTAAATATTAATATTTTATCCACTGATAGCCGGCAGTTTTTTTTCCAGTAAATTTTTTATTTATTTATTTTTTAAAACAAAACGACACAATAGTTCTAAATATCACAGATTCAGGCAACCCACCAAAGACCGTTCTACTCGCCTGGAAGAAGCCGGATACGACATCAGCGCAGAAACCAGGAAAATTCTTTTAGGGTAGTACCATATGCCAGGAGCACAGAGCCGGTGTGTTTCTTTTGTTGTGCAGTGCGGATGTTATTGAATAAAGTTTTACCTTAATTTACGCAATAAGTCAGTGTGCTTTATACTTACCAGGTTAAAATACAGTAATTCATTTAACGAATTGCTAGCACGATTAGCACTATTAGCTCTTCTGCTAGCACTGTTACAAGTAAATTCACCTCAAAGTTCCGTAAAAGCACACTAGTACTGAACATTTAACACCCAAACATAAATTTATATTGTACTGGTAAAGTAGATACATGTAATACATTATACAGTAAATCACTTAACGTACTGCTAGAGCTAGCAGTAATGATGCTAGCTAGCTAGCACAGAGTGCTCACGAACCATCCTTAAAATAGAAAAGAGAATTTTCCCCCTCCATATGTGAGAATGCCGAATCGATGTGTGGCTGTAATATTCCTAGTCACAATGTGACACTAAGTTTCCAAAAGGACTTGCATATGAGGAATCTATGGACAAAACCGGTACAACGAACCCGTGCTCAATGGCAGCCTTCACCTTCATCAGTGCTATGTAAGTGAACACATCTTAGTGAACTTGTATATAGTATTTGCCAGAAAGCACGTTAGATATTTAGTATGGTTATATTGAGGATAAATTTTGGAAGTTTGAATGATCT
>JAQNCB010000017.1:15638728-15651513 GCA_030068295.1 Euristhmus nudiceps | reverse complement strand
CAAGTGCAACCCACAAACTTTCCCGCTTGAGACTCTTAAAGAGACAGTGTACCTATTGACACTGAATAACAGTCTGTAATTAAATAGCCACTGGGTTACAAGAACACATGAAAAAACCTTTAGAGTCGGTGGAAAAAAAGTGAGTCGGTTGGGTGACTGGAAACAGGTTTTTTTTGCCTTTATAGAGAGAGAAACAAACGCTCTTAGCCTTTGGCTAAATTTAAATTGCGCGCCAGACATGTTGTGATGATGTTGATGAATTATATTGTATATTTTGTACTGTTAACATCTGCGAGTATGCGGAACCGGGAACCATGAATGGGCAAGGGTATACTGTACTCCGATCAATGGACATTACAGCTGCTTTTGCACATGTAACAGGACCAAGTTGCCCCCAGTCTCCTACATGTTTACACATCAATAACAAGCTGGAAGTTAAAGGGAAAACATGCAAGCACAAATCAGTGATGAGAAACAAACAAACAAAAATGCAGCAACAAAGAATCAAACACAAATGCACTGCATCATTTCACAATGTTTCAAGAACGACGAATCAACCATAATTTTCTTTTTTTTTCCAGTAACAAGTATTCACCCAAGGCTGGTTGGATGCTCCGTCTCAGTGACCGATCAGCAACATCCACCTCACCTTCAGCAAATGATTATCTTGTATTGCTATATCAGCTCCACCTGTAGTCCTTATAGTCACTTTTGTGAGATCGCTGTACTTCCCTCAGCATTTGTTTACATGAAGCTGTTGCTATTGTAACAGATCATGTACAGTGCCTCCGATTCCGTCAAAAATAAACTCTTTCAGTGTGATCCAAGTCCCGTCTGCTGCATACTGGGGTCCTGATCACCCTTTTGGGGTTTATTTAACAATAATAATCTCTATTGTAGATCATCTCTTACACACTGAGTCGATTGGTTTAACGTTTAGCAACCTGCCTTCTATAAACTCGGAGACGTTCACATTTTCGCCAATATTTTTGAGTCTTGGATAATTTTGGTACATGTCCGTATTTCACAATCCTCGCTCAACTAAAAGGGGTACGTTTCTAAATTTTATGCATACGGAGGCATCCGGTCACAGACACAAGAGGTGATATCTGTGATAACAGACATTCATATTGTTCATCATTGGCAGCAACACGACAGCATTTTGCTGTCTGCAGAAAAAAAAAAAAAAAAAAAAAAAAAAAAAAAAAAAAAAAAAAATCATCACAAAGTCCGAGTTGAATAAACGACACGGCTGTAATTCGGATGCACTTGTGTACACTCCGGACGTCAAGAACTCCATGGCGTCTCCTTTGAGCCGTCTGAGAAGTTATTATATTTACAAGTAAGTCCTCGTTTTCTGTTTGCAGCACAAGCACACTTGCTTAAATTAAGCACTTTTTTTTTTTTTACTACACATGCAGTGGTGATTATTGCATGGCTGCCCGTTGAGCACAGCACTAACGCAATGAAGATGGAGCGCACTCCTTTTTCTCCTTCCTTTGCACGATATCCATGCCTTCAAGCAGCAGGTAAAACATATTCCGAAGGTTAACACCTATTCCACGTCATTGCTCTCCTTGTCCGTTCAGCAGGTTCGTTCCGCTCTTGGTCATTAGCATGGATCAGTCGACCGGTTCAGTTCCACCTTCCCCCCTTTCTCTACTGCACCTTAAAGAGGCAGATTCATCATGATTTAGTGCTTCCTCTCAATCCAAAAAGTTTTTTCTGTTTTTGATTGTTTTTTTGTTTTTTTTTTTAAATGGAACAAAAGTGAAGAACCATTCCAGAAGAGAGCGCACTGCTTTAGGAAACACATACTATATAATAAACACATTATGCATTAATCCTGAACCATATGCAAGTCTTACCAGTTAGGTATTTCTCTTTAGCCCGAGCTCGCTCATCAGCATCGAAGTACCACACAGTGATGGCATACCTGCACACAAACATCACCACATCAGCATCTTCATGTAGAACAACAATAAAAACATTGTAGTAAATGATTCTCAACCATATCTCCGTATGCTCACAGGGCGGAACTGTGTAAAAATGTATTTTAAATATGCATAAAGATATTTTTTAAAAATGTATTCATTCATTCATTCTTCCGCTTAAACCTAATTAGGTGGAGGTTGGCGCCCATCTCAGCTGACTCTGGGCGAGGGCGGGGTACACCCTGGACAGCTCGCCAGGCCATTGCAGGGCCAACACTCTCACAACCATTCACACCAACACCTAAGGGAGATCTGGAGCAGCCAATCAGCCTACTGTGCATGTTTTTGGACAGTGGGAGGAAACTGGAGTACCCAGAGGAAACCGACGCAAGCACTGGGAGAACATGCAAAGTCCACACAGAAACGCCCAGGCTGGGAATCGAACCCAGGCCTTCTTGCTGTGAGGCGGACGTGCTCACCACTTCAGCACCGTGCCATGCTGTTTTAAAATGTATTTTAGATAAGGCCCAAAAAAAAAAAACAAAAAAAAAAAACCTTTGTTTTCAGTAAAATTGCAGAATAATTATGGGTAGGTAGGTCTGTAAAAGTCCCCCCCTGCGCACCCCCTTCTTCTCTCTGAGCACCGCTGAAGTGCAACCCACGAACTTTCCCGCTTGAGACTCTTAAAGAGACAGTGTACCTGTTGACACTGAATAACAGTCTGTTATTAAAATAACCACTGGCTTACAAAAACACAAAAACTTTAGAGTCGGCGGGAAAAAAGTGAGTCGGTCGGGTGACCGGAAGCAAAGGTTTTTTTTTTTGGCCTAATAATGAACTACTATTACTGCTACTGCCACTGCTGCTGCTGCTAGTACTACTACTACTACTACTACTGCTGCTACTACTATTGCTACTGCTACTACGACTACTACTACTGCTGCTACTACTACTACTGCTACTACGACTACTACTACTGCTGCTACTACTACTACTGCTGCTACTGCTACTACCACTGCTGCTAGTACTAGTACTACTACGACTACTAGTAGCAGTCGCAGTAGTACTAGTAGCAGTCGTAGCAGTCGTAGTACTACTACGACTGCTACTAGTACTACTGCTAGTACTACTGCTGCTACTACTACTACTACTACACTATTGCTACTGCTACACTACTGCTACTACTACTACTACTACTACACTATTGCTACTGCTACACTACTGCTACTACTACTACTACTATTACTGCTGCTACTACTACTACTACTACTACTACTCTACTGATACTGCTACTACACTACTACTACACTTCTACTGCTACTACTACTACTACTACCACTCCTACTACTGCTACTGCACTATTACTACTGCTACTGCTCTACTACTACTGCTACTACTAATACTGCTACTACTACCACTGCTACTACTGCTGCTACTAGTACTACTGCTGCTACTACTACCACCGCTACTAGTACTCCTACTGCTACTAGTACTGTTACTATTATGCATGCGCAGCAATATGTTGCCTTCTTCACTGGCTATTCCAGCCCTGGTAGTGATACAAACTAGTTTCATCCTATTGGCTGGTCTGCGTGCAGCAGACAGCAGATAAAGATGACATGTTATCGGCCAGTGCTGAGCTGTGTCACCTGGAAATTATTGGCGGAGTGCAAAGCAAACTGCTACACAAACAACAAGCACAAAAAATCACGGAAATCAGGTGGAACTCTGAAAACGTTTCCTTCCAGATGCAATTCACTAGACCATGGGTGTCAAACTCATTTTCACTGAGGGCCACATACATAAATTTCGAGGTCATCAAGGGCCAAATAAATCACTCAACATCTGTTTTAAATGAGCAACCATGCAATCTGCATATACATTTCAGTTTACACATTTGTCCTCTTTTCCTTTATTCACTTTTCTTTTCTGACACTGCTTCACGGTAACAAGCACACTTACAATATTTTCTGAGTCATTAATAGCTAGTTGTACTTAAAATAAGTTGGTTCCACCTAGTGGATGGATGGTGAATTACGTTTCATGGTCGATGCAAAGAATGTATGATAATCATATACTTTAAAAGCTCTCACGGGCCAAATAAAATGAGTTGGAGGGCCAGATTTGGCCTGCGGGCCTTGAGTTTCACACTTGTGCACTAGACTGTGAAGATCACTTCAAGATGAACTGCTATCGGCGTGACCTCCAGGCAGAACTACTTGGAATGAAGCCGAAGCTTTTATCGCCAAAATCGGATGCTGTTCCGAAGAAATGCCTTCATAAAAAGTCAAAGGATGACAACCGACGGGAGCAGCACCTCAACAAAAGGAACCAGTAAAAGATAAGAACATTTCGTGTGCGTGGAGTCTCATTACCTAAAATGTCGAAATCTGAGGTCAGCACACCCTTCCTCATCTGAATTTTGCCGTAATCCACGTGTCGTGATCGAAATGACCCTGCATCTGCGCAATGCTTTCTGATCAGCCTATCCCCTTCATCAACACATAAAGCTTTGTTCAGGTTGACCAGTCCCTATGAACGGTACGTAGCACTTTTAGTGAAGTGGCAAATCCAATAGTGCCTACTGACTGCACAACAACCCTGTATTAAAGCCCTGAAATTTTAAACCAAATAAATTGAACAAGCTGGCAATCTTGTGTCAGTGGCGTTCACTCCAGACCTGATGAGCTTTAGGTAATCTCTGAGTGGAGTCCATTTAATGCACTATCTCCAACGTATACCGACATATGCAGACATGCCAGATGTCCCGGATGACCACAGAACGTCTTTCTAACTTGCACTCTAGCGTATTATGGGTTTACTAGCAGTGTTTAGGGCAGAAGTCGGCAACCCAAGGCGCAGGAGCCTTTTGCTTTTCCCTTTGCTGTGGTTCCCATGGCTCATATTACCACCAGACCAATGACTCATTTTCCCCTCAATAAGCTAGCAATGATGTATTTACCTAAAATCAAGGTAGATTCTGCTGAGATCCACCAAGTATCAGTTACCGTATTTTCTGCACTACAGGGCGCACTTAAAAGCCTTTAATTTTCTATAAAAAAAAAAAAAAAATATCAATGGTGCGCCTTTTATGCACTGAATTCCAAAATCTGAAAAAAAAAGTGCGATTTTAGTTGGCGCTCCGCTTGATTGACTGTCGGACCATTTCCTGCCAACATAGGGACGTACTATGTACACTACCTACGCTGGCAGCGATAAACCAATTAGGGAACATTACATAGAGCTGCGTACAGTACGTATGCTTACATCCACCACTTGATTGACTTGATTGACTGTCGGACCATTTCCTGCCAACATAGGGACGTACTATGTACACTACCTACGCTGGCAGCGATAAACCAATTAGGGAACATTACATAGAGCTGCGTACAGTACGTATGCTTACATCCACCACGCCTCCGGTAGGTAGGTATACTGTACTACCGGTGTGCTGCAAAACAACATTTGTTTGGATAAGGACCCCGAAAATGGCACCAGCGAAGAGACATGCTTACGAGGTACCAAACTACAGGCTATCAGTTACGCGGTTGTAAATGGGAATAGAGAAGCCACCTGTGGTCATTTTTAAGAGGAAGACACTGCCAAAAGAGTTTCCAGCCGGAGTGATCATTAAGGCCAACCAAAAGCGCTAGATGGACGTGAAGAAAATGAGAGAGTAGCTGAAAGAGGTGTATGTAAAGAGACTGGATGTTTTTTCCACTCACCACCGTCTCTGTTGTTCTGCGACTCCATGTGCACCCATGTCACTGCTACCGTGAAAAACCAAGTGAAGCAAATTAATTCGGAGCTTGCAATCATTCCGGGAGGATTAACAAAAAAATCACTGGACATTGGTGTAAATAGAGTGTTTAAAGTGAAGTTGCGAGTGTCGTGAGAGCGATGGATGAGAGACGGCGAACACACTTTTACTAAGACTGGGAGGCAGTGCCGGGCGAGTTACACCACCATATGTAAATGGATTGTGGATGCTTGGGCTAAGGTATCTGCTTTGATTGTTGTCCGAGCTTCCGTGAAAGCCGGCATCATTGCTGAACAGCCACCCGACAACGAGACCGACGCTGACAGTGACGAGAGGGAACCTGGCATGTTTGATGGCGAAATTGCCCAGCTGTTCAATTCAGATACAGAAGATGATGACTTCAATCGATTTGTGACACGAGATTAATAAAAAAAAAAAGTGAGTGTATTTTTAAATACATAGTAGAATAAAGTTCAACCAAACTCACTGTTTTGCTTCTGTTACCTTGTTTTAGCGTGTGCCGAATAATACGGTGCTTTGTTTTTAATTTAAATTGGTAAAATACATTTTGACTGTTTTTCTTTTTCCCCCATTTGTGTTTATCCTTTAAAATTTTGATGTATTTTAATCTAATGTGTGGAGGCTCCTTATAAGCTCTTGAGGGTTGTTTTTGCCTCTTTCTGCACTGTATGTGATATTGTTGAATGTATTTACCTTGTTTTTTATTCTTTCTGTGCAAAATAAACTAAACAAAATCTAAAAAGAGGAAAGTTTCTGATCATCAAAAAAAAAAAAAAAAAAAAAAAAGAATGTTTGATGAGTCATGGACAGATTCATTTACTTTGACTGCTGACAAAACTGGTTTACAGTGATCCCTCGCTTCAGTTTCTGCGGCTTCAGTGCATCGCGGATTTTAAAAAATATTCATTGAAAAGTACAAAAATAAGGGAAAATAGGGAAAAGGTTAAGGGAAAGATCGAAAGGTCGCTACCGACTCCGGTTCGGTACTTGGGTTGACTTGGCTCTGAAATTTCGCAAGCTGATTTGTCGAGACGAATTTCCCAGCATTCGCGTAACAGAAGAGGTAGCGAAGCAGCAACGTGAGTAGAACCGAAGTAAAATTACGTTAAAAGTTCTAAAAACACATTTCTTACTCTTTGTTTACATCTATGTACAATTACACATATGTATTTTATATTATATTTTATTTACATCTTAGGCATTATTTTAGAATGTTTAATTGCTATTATAAGCATTTATAGCGTTGAATATTAACCGACAAAAGTGAGCGATCACTGTACTTAATATGTGGTGACAAATGAGCAAACAAACAAAAAAATAATAATTAAATGGTGAGACTAGACTGTGAAGATCACTTCAAGATGAACTGCTATCGGCGTAACCTCCAGGCAGAACTACTTGGAATGAAGCCGAACTTTTTATCGCCAAAATCGGAATGGTCTTATTTCCAGAATAAACTTCTATTCATTCTTGGATGAAGTTAAGATCTCCAACTGCAACACAAAGTCCGGTGGCTGTCCAGAGGGGAGGCACTGAAATGACTTGCTATGTGTCTGAGGCACGTCAAAAAATTTCCTGGAATGCAAAGGGTTCACCCTTCCTGGGCTCGATCAGCCAGACTGGTTGTAAAAGCTATACCTAATGATGGATATGACCGTGCACCTGAACACGCTGAACACAAATTGGCAGGAGGAACAGCTGACAGCTAATTTTGAAGGTGCTGCTTATCAGAAGACCTTTTTTTGCTGAGAAGCACAAAGAGTGAAACCTAAAACCTTCCCAAACCAGACAAACTTGTGTTTGACACACGGAGTGCCATTTCCGGCACTTATATAAACATGAAAAACATGCATGTGGAGTCCTGTTGGTCCAAAGATCTTACAACGCTAATATAGAGACGCTGTGCAGTGAAGTTCAGAAACCGGAATCACATTAACCAGGTGAAAGAAATCATTTAATGAGCTATTATTTTTCAAAATACAAGTATTTTTGTGTAGGACCCTGAATTAATGTAGTTGTGCTTCATATTCAGGTTGATGGTGAACTGCTGTATGCCACGTGAGGAAATTAAAGAACGGCAGCACACTAAAATAAACATTAACATATAAAGTGACAATTTTTTATCATTAATTCAAGCGAATATGCTGCAGCTGGAAGATTTTACAATGTTGGTGAAGTATGATTTCTTCGACATGACCATGATGATACTGCACTGTCTAGTGCTTGTCGGATTTTAATTCATCGGCGGAAGCCTTTTATACATCACATGATCCATCATCGAGCCGGTGGCGTCAAGGTTAGGGTGCTGGGCTCATGATCAGGAGGACATGGGTTCAAATCTCTATGAGAACCCCACCGTGCTAGGACCCCTGGGCAAGGTCTTAACCACAAGTGTGCCTCTGTCCACCCAGCAATATAAATGGGTACCAGTAAAAACACTGGGAAGGGAACCTGCGATGGACCAGCGTCCCATCCTGGAGGAGTCTACAGAAACCGGGGATGAGCACCAGCACGGATGAGCCACTGGGCTCAGGGGTAAAAGCCCAACAGACCTTATGATCAGAGCCGTAGTGGTCAAAAAATAAGTGAGTACACGATGGCAGCGAAGCCACGGAGCAGGGGGTATCGCCCTCCCGCAAGGGGGGTCTGGGAGGGGCTTTGAAACTATTCAGCACTTCATCTCCATGTCTGGGAGGGGCTTTGAAACTATTTAGCACTTCATCTCTGCTTTTTAATTACACATTTGCGGAAATTTACGTTGATCAAATCTAAAGTAGACCAAATTAAGTCAGTACACGCAACTCAGCTACTAAAACAAGTGGGTACACGGCGTGTAGCCACCACAACAGCTCTGCTTATGATCCATCGTCAGAGATACCCTATTGTTGGAATAAGTTCTACGTTGGTTCAAGGTAACATACAAATAACGAGTGTAAATGATCATATAACTTGCCAACAACTTATGACCAGTTTATGCAGAACATATGAGCCAACGCTAGCATACATCAAAAATGTTGTGCATGCCTGACTTATATATGTATTACGACTTATACCAGCAAGCTTGTTGTAACTTAAGCCAACGTATTCACCAAATTTATCATACGTCAGCATACACTGGCTAAAATCATCAATGTGTGACAGGGGTTTATGCGGTCTGTTAATCCTATGTAACACTGCTGTGTAGTACAATGCAATTAGAGATGCACCGAGAAACCGGACACAGACCGGAATTTTACTTCACATACTTCCAGTTTTGAGATGGTCTCAGTCATATCATGCATATGTCTATAATCCCTACGGTTCCGATGCAGGTGACTGTCACAATTGTGCACATATATGGTGTCACAGCAGTGTGTATGCACATAACGGCCACTGAGAGCTCAGTGATAACGGCACAGTCACCCTTAAAGACACATTTTGCTAGTTAATATGGCAGATTTTCACCAGGAGTAAAAGACAAAACATGCGCCATTTGCAATCCAATCAAAGCCAAGAAATCATTGCAAAACATTTCATAACAGCAAATCGAAGTACATGCCAGTCTGAAGAAGCTAACAAGGGAAAGTGCAAAGTTAGCACATTCACTGCACTAAAATGGATTTGGGAAAGATAAGCAGAGTGGGCAACTGCTAAAATCAAATATGGAGCTGATTCGGAGAAAGTGCACATCCAAGGCAAGTTACATAACCTACATTTACAAAAAATAAATAAATAAATAAAAATGATTAACAGTAGTAATATTGATAATATTGGTGACATTTGTACTACTACTCTGACTACTATTACATTATTATTATTATTATTATTATTATAAATACTACTATTAAAGTGCAATCATTTCTTTGATTGCAATAAAAGAATACATTTTTTAAAAATTGTTCTTAAGAAATCATCCATCAGTTATAGCTGTTCAAAAGAAAATCAAAATCATCAGGTCACCCCGGAGAAAAATTGGAAACTGAAATCGGCACATCTCTGAACAACATTAGTATTTTGTGTCATATTCTTGATTTCTTTAATATTTTATAATAAAGACAATCTCTGTGTACATTATCTCTTACACCTTTGTGCTATATATACACACAGAGAGACAGATACAGTGGTGTGAAAAAGTGTTTTTCCCCCTAAACCTAGTACCTGGTTGGGCCACCCTAAGCAGCAGGAACTGCAAGCAAGCCTTTGCGGCAACTTGTAATGAGTCTTTTACAGCCCTATGGAGGAATTTTGGCCCACTCTTCTTTGCAGAATTGTTGTAATTCAGCCACATTGGAGGGTTTTTGAGCATGAAATGCCTTTTAAGGTCGGGCCACATCATAGGATTCAGGTCAGGACTTTGACTAGGCCACTCCAAAGTCTTCATGTTATTTTTCTTCAGCTATTCCGAGCTGGACTTGCTGGTGTGATTTGGATCATCGTCCTGCTGGAGAACCCAAGTTTGCTTCATACTTGAGGTCATGAACAGATGGCAGGACATTCTCCTTCAGGATTTTTTTAGTAGACAGCAGAATATATGGTTCCATTCATCATGGCAAATCTTATTGGTTCTGGAGTAGCAAAACAGCCCTAGACCATCACACAACCACCACCATATTTTACTGTTGGTATGATGTTCTTCTTCTGAAATGTGGTGTAACTTTTACGCCAGACATAACGGGACACACATCTTCTAAAAAGTTCAACTTTTGTCTCCTCGGTCCATAACGTATTTTCCCAAAATTCTTGAGGATCAAAAAGATGCTTTATAGCAAAATTGAGACGAGATTTATTGTTCTTTTTGCCCAGCAGTGGTTTTCATCTTGGACCTTTTTGCCAGTCTCTTTCTTATGGTGGAGTCATGAACACTGACCCCCATAACTGATGCAAGTGAGGCCTGCAGTTCTTTCATTGTTGTGTTGTCTTTTGTGACCTCTCGGATGAGTCGCCGCTGTAATCTTGGGGCGATTGTGGTTGCCCGGCCACTCCTGGGAAGGTTCACCACTGTTCCATGTTTTCGCCATTTGTGGGTAATGGCTCTCACTGTGGTTCACTGGCATCCCAAAGCCTTAGACTTTAGGACCTTTTTCAGATTGATGGATCTCAATCACTTTCTTTCTCATTCGTTCCTGAATTTATTTCGATCTCGGGATGACGTCCAGCTTCTGAAGATCTTTTGGTCTACTTCATGTTGTTACAAGGTCTTATTTAAGCAATTTCTTGATTGAGAACAGGTGTAGCAGTAATCAGGCCTGGGTGTGGCTAAACAAATTGAACTCAGGTGTGATAAACTTCAGTACAGTTACGTTTTGGGGGGAAGCAGTTTTACACACAAGGCCATGTAGGTTTGGATTTTTTTTCCTATTAATAATAATCTTCATTTAATCTTCATGTTGTGTTTACCTTATATTTAAATTTGTTTGATGATCTGAAACATTTAGGTGTGACAAACGTGAAAAAAATTAAAATCACGAAGGGGCAAACACGTTTTCACACCAGTGTAGACAGTGTATGCTCATGATGATCAGTAATAAGATGCCGAAGGTCCATGGGTGAAAAAAGGATAAAAATCAGTGGTTCACCACATATAATGTCAGGACACTATAATTGTAATACTATTTAAATGTTCAATAAGTCTCACAGCAGTTGCCATGGTAACTGACCGAGTGGCGTATGCAGGCTGGACCTCATGTGGGTTCCGTCTGTCTGACCAAAAAAACAGCAGCCTGTCAAACAGCGGCTCAATGTCAGCAAACTGGGCTTTGCCATCTGGAAAGATCCGCAAGACGCCACCATGTTCCTGGGAGGAAAGATGATTTAAGAGAATTATGCAGCGGCTTTGGAAATACAAAAAGCATACACCAATCAGTCTTAATAGTAACACCACCTGACTGGTCTGCGGTAGCCCCATACACAGAAAACTGTGTTCTGATTCCATTCTCTCATTGCCAGCATTACGAATTTCAGCATTTTGTGCGACAGTTGCTCTCTTGTGGGATCAGACCAGATGTATTAGCCTTCACTTAATACATGCACCAATGAACCAGTTGCCTGTCCATGGACAACCTTTGATAGGTACCTACTACTGCATACCAGGAGCACCCCATAAGACCTGCATTCGTGCTGGCTATATGGCCTAAAAATTAAATCGCTAATCTTTTAACAGGCACACATTTTTTGATTCCAATTTCAATTTTTCAAATAATTATTTTTTGTTTTTACACTGGAGGTATCCGATCTTATAACTCTATCACCTTCTTCTTGTTCTGGACAGATGGTGCTAAAAGGTGTCTTCTGTTATGAGTGATCAGAATCACATGAAGCTTCGCAGACTTGTTCTGGTGGACAATAGCCTCCACGGCACCCGATTTTGGAATTATGATATCATTATTGAAAGAAATTTTTATTATTATTTTTATTTTTTATTTTTTTAAGTTCGCCTAGTCCAGGGATGGGCAAACTACAGCCCGCGGCCCACATCCGGTCCACTAAAGATTGATTGGTACAGAATTCACGGTTGATGGGAATGACTGATTGATTGCATTCATTTGACTTTGGCTTGTAATGACAGCATTTCAACACCAGGTGGAGCATTAGGCAAAGAGTGCATGGTAGAGACAGCAAGTATTTTATGTCCTGAGAGCAAAAACAAATTTGAAAAAAAATTGCTTATCACACAGGACAGTGACTCGGCGTGTTGAACTAATTGACGAACACTCAACAAACTCAATTAAAAAAAGCAGAGTCATTTACAATATATTCTTTGGCACTGGATGAAAGCAATGACATAAAGGACACTACACAGCTTTAAATTTTTATCAGAGGGATTCATGAAAATTTTGGGATAACGGGGGGGTTTTGGCTATGGAATCCCTAAAAGGCAAAACACGGGGAAAGGATTTATATAACAGCATGTCAGCAGTCATTAAGAGGCACAAGTTACCTTCGAGTACGCTCGCCAACGTTACCACAGATGGATCACCATATCTGACAGAAAAAACCATCAGGCTGCTCAAAAGCGTCCAGGACAGGGTGAAAGAGGACAACCCTGAGCAGGAGGTAATTTTCCTACACTGCATAATTCACCAGGAAGCACT
>JAQNCB010000017.1:15573493-15584678 GCA_030068295.1 Euristhmus nudiceps | reverse complement strand
AATAGTGGTAAATAGTGTTATTAGGAGTTAAATAGTGGATATTGTTTTGAAGAACCTTTTTATTTAAGAATAAATTTTTCTTTGCTTGGTTTTCTTTGTTGTGATTTTTCCCAAGTTATAACATTAGCTACTCAGAGTTTTTAGCCAACTCAAAGTGTGAAGTTAACCTGACCTATCTCAGTGATGTGCATACCCATGACGGCGTACTCCACCTCATCTTCAGTGTATAACTGGTAAATATCAGTATGTTCCTGCAAGAAATTTACTAAAAAAGCCTCATAATAAATCCTTTTCTCTCTCTATTATGTTCTACTGGCGATGGCATTTGAATTGGTTTTGCTGCCAAATCATATCAACTGTGAATATTTTATTACTTTTGGTTATTTTGGGTCATTCTGAGGATTTGGTATAAAAGATCCTGCACTTCTTCATCCATCCGTCCCTGTGAGCAGCAAAGCACAAAAACACATATTTAATTAGTAAGCTCAAGATGAACTACAGTCCTCGTGTAATATACAGACGTGGACATAATTGATGGCAGCCTTCTGTGAAAGAAAGAAAAAAAAAAGACTGTTAACTGAAATAAACTGAAACTGACAAAAGTAATAATAATAAATAAAAAAATTTATCAAAATGAACTAATGAAAGTCAGGCATCGCTTCTGAATTTTAATAAACAAACTGATGAAACTGGCGCAGACAGAAATGATGGTATCCCTAGAAAAGACTAAAATGAATTTGACCATAAGGACATGTTAATGTAAGGCATGTCCTGTAATTAGCATTAAAGGTGTCTTCAAACTTGTAATCAATCTGCCTATTTGAAGGGTAAAAGAAGTCACTGTGCCGTTTGGTATCATGGTGTGCACCAGCTTGATGTTCCTGTAACTACAGTTGCACATCATCATCATCATCATCTTCCGCTTGATCCGGGGTCGGGTCGTGGGGGCAGCAGCCTAAGCAGTGAGGTCCAGACGTCCCTCTCCCTGGCCACTTCCTCCAGCTTTTCCCAGAAGACACCGAGGCGTTCCCAGACCAGCCGAGAGACATAGTCCCGCCAGCGTGTTCTAGATCGACTCTGGGGTCTCTTCCCAGTCGGACATGCCCGAAATGTCACACCAGGGAGGCGTTCGGGGGGGTATTCTAACCAAATGCCCAAGCCAGTTACATAAATTCAGAAGTTTAAAGTCTAGGGGACCACACACACACACACACACACACACACACATTTTTCTTCCTAATTTATTCGCATCCAATCCCCACCCATCAAGGATTGCCTTCCCTGTCACACAACCATTACCGACCAGGGAGGTGTGAAAGAATGCACACACCCCCCGCCGTGACATGCAATGCTAGCCACCCGCCTCTTTTCGAACTGCAGAACCTGCGTATTTGGGGACGATTTAACACCTTCGGAGGGAAGCGCCATTCGCTCCCTCCTATGAATGAGCTCGCAGACGCCCATGATTGGCTGGTGATCTCCGCGAGAGACAGGGAAGTCAAAAGCAATGTCTGAGTTTCATTACTTAATTTTTATTACATTGTTTATTGTTATTACTTCTGTCAGTTTCCTTCACCCAGCAGTGTGGGTTCATCACTAAGAGAAGCCTGTTGGGCTTTTCCACCCAAGCCTAGAGGCCCATCAGTGCCCGGTTTCTGTAGCATGAAGCGACTAGGAGTTCAACTCATCCTGGATGGGATGCCGGTCCATCACAGGTTCCCTTCCCAGTATTTTTACTGGTACCCATTTATACTGTTGGGTGGACAGAGGCACACTTCCTGTTAAGACCTCGCCCAGCGGTCTGAGCATGTTGGGGGTATAACTGGGATTTGAACCCATGACCTTTGAACTCATGAGCCCAGCACCCTGACCGCTACGCCACCGGCCCCACTTCTTTAAGAGATGGATACCAACAATTTTGTCCATGTCTGTAGACAAATGAATCCACTGAGCAATCAGAATTTACTTTATAAACTAAAATTATGTGATCGATGCCCTGTGCCTGTAAAAGAAATGACTGAAACCGGATTAGACTTAACCACACTTTTTATATGCATATGTTACTCACTTGTACTGCAGCTAAGAGGTGAGAGCGATATGTGGCCACCACTGATTTATGCTTGCGCTCAAAATCCTGACAAGAAAACAGCAAGACATGTTTTTGTATTAGTTCTACAATTATTTCTACTTCGTGGGTGGTACGGTGGTGATACAGTTGCTGCCCGCCAATCCCACTGGCTGCTATCTGATCCTGAGCTTGGATTAATGTCTCCTGGCACTTCCTCTTAGAATTTGGATTTCCTCTTGCTTTCTGAAAACATAGTGCCAGGTTAGTGGACTACTTGAAATTGTTGCTTGGTGTAAAATGGTTTGCATAGTGCCTTGCGTTTTGTGTTTCCAGGAATAGCACCAGCACCAACACCACCCAGGATAAAATACCTAATAAAGGTGAATGGATGAATTTGTACATTTGTATCTGCTTTTTCTTTGTCCGGCTGGTCCTATTAGGGGTTGATGTGTAGGAAGATCACGGTATCAGGCGCCACTGGGGGTGCTGTGTGTTTTGGACCCATGAACTGAGGAAGGCTTATGGCCTTCCGGTCTGAAATGTCATAATGTCATATATGTGGTAAATTGTCCCAGGTGGGGGAAGGGGGTTGCCATGTAGACCATATCATGTTCTTTTCTTTTTTTTTTTTTTTTTGTTAACTTGCCATGTGGTTTTGTGTATCCCCTTTGGCTTTCCATATGTTCATTGTGCTCACCTGTGTCTCATCACCTACGTTAGGAACAGTGCTGTAGTGGTCAAAAAATAAGTGGACCACTTGAGGTCACGAAGCGACCGAGATGCGCAGCAGCGGAGCGCGGGGAGGGAGCAGGAGGGGGTATCCCCCTCCCACAAGGGGGGGGGGGAGTCTTTTGAATCAATTGAAACTATTTAGCACTTCATCTCCGCATCTGTGAGGGGCTTTAAAACCGTTTAGCGCTTCATCTCTGCTTTTTATTTACACAGTCGCGGAAACTTTGTTAACCAACGATAAAGTAGACCAAATTAAGTCAGTACACGCAACTCAACCACTAAAACAACTGGGTACATGGCGTGTACCCTCCACTACAGCACTGCTTAGTAATCTGTTTATTTAAACTTAGCATTTCCCCACTGTCGGGGCCAGATTGCTTCAGAGTATTTCTTTAGAGTATTTTGCCAGAGTTTTCCTGCAGTAGTAAGTCTGTTGCCTTGAAAGTTTTTTGACCCTGCCTGTTCTGTGACACTTTAGCTCGTCTCTCGTTTTGAATACCTATGCTTTGCTTCTGTTTTCTTCACCACGATTTTTGCCTGCCATTCTGGAGTGTTGGCCAGTTTAATAAACGTTGTGCTCTCCCTAAGTTTGGTCTGTGAGTGTATCCTTTTTCCCCTTGTGCTATCTCAAACCCCTAACACCGTCACACCAACCACCTGCACGTCCTTCCACACCACATACATACATCTGCTCTTTGGCCTTTCTCTTCTCCTACCAGGCAGCTCCATCTGCACTATTCTTCCACCAATATACTCTTCACATGGCTAAACCATCTCAATTGGGCTTTTCTCACTTTATCCCAAAACACTCCTGCCTGTGCTGTCCTAATATATTTGTTTCTGATTCTGTCCATTTTTCACTCCCAGAGGAAAAGTGCTGCAGCATCATCTCTCTCACTTCCAGCACCGCCTCCTGTCGTTTAATCAGTGCTTCCTTCTCCAAACCAAACAGCACTGCTAGTTTCACAACTGTCTTATCAACCATTCCACCCATTCCAACCTGCCTGCACTCTCTCCTTAACTTCTCTATCACACTCTCCATTTAATTAACCTTCATCCTACAGAGTGCGGTCCGGGCGGACCCAACGTATGTTTTTTATTCACCACACGGACATATTACCGATCACAGCCATCATGCTTTATGACTTTTTTGGCCATCATCTGTGAATCACAAAAACAAGATTTGTTTTAAAATATAGTTTTCGTCGGTACTGTCAGCTCAGATTTTTCTCTGGGGTCCGATCGGACCCCAGGGAAAAAATATGATATCGATGATATTAAACGTATGAATTTTGGAACCTTGAGATACGAAAGCTTCAGTACATGAAAAATTCCTTTTACGAAATGATATGCAAAGGTTTTTTCGCTTCATTTTTACGAAAAATTATTCAGCATAATGCATAATGTGTGCAAATGAGAAATTTTCTTCTCTATAAGGATATCAAACTGTAAGTACGTTATGAAATTTTGAGATGAATGTTCTTTGTTTCAAACAAATAAAACATTTTAAGTGAAAAAATACTTTGGTATTTCTCAATAATACAGTTAACATTTAAATTTTGTGTGGGGTCCTAATGGACCCCAGTTGGTATTATTTGTATGTAAAATATGTTGGTAGGATGAAGGTTAACTATTAAAGAATTTAATTCATTTTTATTAAGTACCTCTCCAGACTCTTCTCAGTCTGTTCCCTGCTCTCACTACAGATCACAATGACATCCACAAACATCACAGCCCATGGAGACTCTCGTCTGATCTTGTCAGTCAGTATGTCCATGACTATTGCAAACTTGGTACATTTTAATCTTTGGGTTTTTATGTGTTCTGCTATGATTGTTGAGGACAGGTGGAAAAACTTCACGTCTTGATGCAAATGCTATACTTTTAGATTGTAGTGGAAGGGGAAAACTCAATTTTTTTATTTTTTTTTTTTGGGGGGGGGTTTGATAGATTTTCCAACCTGGAGTTGCTGAGTCAGTGCAGATACTCTGTTCTGAAGTGCCATCTGCTGTCCCGGTATTCCAGAGGAAGTAGTGCAGGTCAGTAAACCCTGTGGTGGAGTCAGAGCTCCTAGAGCCTCCTTCAAACGGAACACCTCCTTAGACAGCTCTGTGATCTACAAAGTCAAACAGAAAGAGTCAAGAATGAACACCAACAGCAGTTTGAGCTCTCCAAGCACCAAGGATACCTGGGTAACACATCAAATTAAACTCGTGAAGGTCTATACATATGATACATACTAACGTGGGCAAATGAAACCTTCTGTAGTACAGTTGGTCCTGGACTCCATTTCCCAGGGTACACTCTGGCATGCAGATTATGGCATAAAAGATTTATATATCAGTAACATTCCAAATGTGATGTAAACAAAGCAACATCGTGTCACGGCTGGTGTTTGACGCCACCTGCTGAGTGCACGATCAAAATAAACGCCATTTTGTTGTGACATCATCAGCAGAATGTATTTCTGCTTGGGAGCCTATCAGA
Source organism: Euristhmus nudiceps (assembly GCA_030068295.1). Classification (NCBI taxonomy): domain Eukaryota; kingdom Metazoa; phylum Chordata; class Actinopteri; order Siluriformes; family Plotosidae; genus Euristhmus; species Euristhmus nudiceps. Next base: position 15,579,391 of record JAQNCB010000017.1, on the reverse strand, counting down.
CCCATCAATGGTGACAGAACGCTGAAAGTAAACTGAGCAATGTTCAGAATTTTCAGATAGTTCTTCCTACAAGGCATACATACACCCTTTGCCTAAAAACTTGAAATTAAATGCTTGTCAAAGATTGTTTGTAATTCATTGTATTGTTTTTTTGTAATGGGGGGTCAGTGGCGTAACGGTTGGTTTAATATTGTTTAGGTTGCTTATATGATGACTTAGGGACTCAGGTACTACAAACGAAAATAAATGTTTTATACACGCACAGCCCATTTTTTATACATAACCCATTCACTCAGGCACACGCCATTACAATAAGGTACGGTAATGTCTGTGGGCGTTTCCACCCGAGCCCAGTGGCTCATCAGTGCTGGTGCTTATCCCCGGTTTCTGTAGCGTGAAGAGACTAGGAGTTCAACTCCTCCTGGCTGGTCCATCGCAGGTTCCCTTCCCAGTATTTTTACTGGTACCCATTTATACTGCTGAGGAAACAGAGGTACACTTGTGGTTCAGATCTTACCCAGGGATCTTAGCATGGTGGGGGTCTCACTGGGATTCAAACCCACAACGTCCTGATCATGAACCGCTACGCCACCGGCCCCCAAAATGCAATGGTAAATACCAAATAAAGGTGTAAATGGAAGGCTAACTAATGGACTGGTAAGAGTGTCAGGAGTGCCCACGGTTCAATAATGCTTGTGCGGAGTGAGGGCTAGTACATTCCACAGGAGATCACTACTGTAGCACAAATTGTTCGCCACACACTGGTCCGGGGATGTTAATAGCAGAGCTCCGCTGCGCTCCATACTGATGCAGATGTCACAAATCCCTCACACTGATTTTGTTGTCATGTTCGTCCCCACACATCACACATGCAACCCAATAAATGAAGGAAACGATGGGGATCCCATCCTCGGATACCTATCAGTAGACATGTTAAATCTTGATATTATTTTGGCTGATCATACACACCATCTCACAGTACTGTGTTGCAGGTGTTTTTGTTGTCACAGTGCTGATTTTCTTACGCCATAACATAACACCTTGCAAATACTGTCCTGCTGTGATTCACCACTAGAGCAACTCGAGGAGACACCCACTCACTTTGTGGTCTTTTTCCTTGACAAGCCCCTTCGAGTCCTGGATTTCTTGGTGCAGTTGCTGAATGTGACTCGACTGCGCTTGCAGGTCTGCTAACTGCTGTTGGACTGCAAGCAGCTGCGCCTCAGCTACCTGACGTTCACTTTTATTGAAAAGCGCTTCCCTCTGTACTTGGAACACCTACAGTGAGGTGACAGACAGGAGAAAACAGAGAGAGATACTAAAGAAACCCTGTTTAGTTCTTAGTTCATTCCTCTGAAGGTTTCTTCCTTGTTTCATCTCAGGGAGCTTTTTCTTGCTACACACATTGAGGATGGAGTGTACATTGTATATGATACAATTATTTGTGGAATAGTGCTGAGATGTAATAGTTTCTGAGATGGAATGTCAAGGGTGATTCAGCAGTATCAGCCAAATAATAATAGTTGATAGAAGGGGAGAAGGGGTGTGGCCTAATCCAAACTCAGATACAGTCGAACGTCGCTCGTACGGACTAAAAGGGGGGACGGGGTGTCTGGAAGAGTGAATAGTACGTTGGAGTGAAGTGGGTTTTTTTTCAGGGAGGGGGCGGGGCTATACTCCATACTGAATACTGTACAAGTAAAATCACCTCAAAGTTCTGTAAAAGCACAGTAGTACTGAACATTTAACACCCAAATAATAAATTTATATTGTACCTTTACAGTAAATACATGTCATACATATTGTACTACATTATACAGTAATTCATTTAACGTAGTGCTAGTGCGGCTAGCGCGGAATGCTCTGGAACTTTCCTTTAAAAAAATAATAATAAAATCTTGTTGTCCATATAACCCGAAATCCGGTCCAATCGGGGTCCGGTCGAGCGAGGTTCAACTGTATTTATTTTCTACAAATTTTTAAAATTTTTTGTGTTCAGGAAGCCCGGCAATGGTCTAGTATGCTCCTTATGGTGTACCTAGCCTTTTCCCAGTGTTGGCTGAAATAGGTTCCAGCCTCTTTGTGACCCTAGTAATAGGATAAATGCTCGATGTGAGAAAGGGAACATGAGAGAATAAAAATAAAATTGCTCACAGTGAAGTCATTTCATCTCTGTGAGATCTAAGCTTAAGGCACCAACCCCTGGACCAATGACAGTCGACTTGTATTACACATGATTTATTTAGGTAACAAATTTATGCAAATAATTACAACAGTAAATTTCAATAGTAGCTGTCTAGGGTGTACCCGCCCTCGCCCAGAGTAGGCTGAGATGGGCGCCAACCTCCCCGCGACTCTAATTAGGATTAAGAAGTTTAGAAAATGAATGATTGGATGAATTTCATTAATCATTATTGATAATTAAGTAAAATTGCATGGGATTTTAAATGTATCTTACTTTTCAGTGGTGCTCCTGACAAAATATGTTTACATCGATCCCTCGCTTGTTCGCACTTCAGGTTCTGCGGCTTCAGTGCATCGCGGATTTTTCAAAAAAGGAAATTAAGGAAAAACAGGGAAAAAGTTAAGGGAATTGCCGCAAGGCCACTACCGACTCCGGTTTGGTACTCGAGTCGACTCGCCTCTGAAATCTCGCAAGCTGATTGGTCGAGACAAATTTCCCAGCGTTAGCGTAACTCCGTAATCTGAAGAAGAAGAAGAGGAAGTGGAAGTCAAGCGGCAAAGTGAGTCGAGCCGAAGTAAAATTATGTTAAAAGGATTAAAAACACATTACACTTAATTTACATCTATGTACAATTACACGTATGTATTTTATATTATTTATATTTTATTTACATCTTATGCGTTGTTTTTGAATGTTTAATTGTTATTTTAAGCATTTATAGTGTTGAATATGTATTTATTGATATTGTATACACATATACATGTACAGATACGTCAGTGGGGGGGGGTCAATCTTACTTCGTGGAAATTCGATGTTCGCGTCGGGTCTCGACCCCCATTAACCGCCAAAAGTGAGGGATCCCTGTATTGTAATTTACAATAACGACACTTCTAACACAAGGTCTATTAAAAAAGGGAGAACACTAACATGGAGCAACGGATATAAATTAACAGAACGGATCACAGTTACTTGTAGCCTTAATAAACCTACAGGAGCTGTAATTCCTCGGGGAAATTTTAAAGACACGCCGCGGACGTGGTGCGCACACGATGATTCGGAAACTCTCACGGCTAACAAGGCAAACTGAAGTTCACTCTTTTGTTATGTGCAAGTTCTCAGGTTAAAGATGGAGACCTTTGTTTACGTTTTTGGAGACGATCATTATTTGCTGTAAACATTTGTTACATCTCCCCGTGGCAGGACCCTGTGATAAGGAGAGCTCTGAGATGCCTGAAGAACGCCTACCCGAGCGTGACGCTCACCTACACCAAGGCTCTCCTCTTCTACACCTTCACCCTGGCGAAGGATCAGATGATGAGGATAAACATCATGTCATACCTGAATACAAAGGCCATACTCTCAGGTCTGACACTTCTTCATCTATTAAAATAAACCAACAAAAAAACATCGACTTCTCAATAAAATAAACTGCCACCACATTCTTGCATCAGCTTTACGTGGACTAAAGCATAGTTCACTGTTTCATCTGATCATTTATCTAATCGATCTTATCAGGGAGGAGATTTCATTGCAGGGCCAGATCGTTCAACCATTGACATCTGCACTCAAACCTGGGGCAATTTGGAGCAGCCGTTTAGCCTAATGCATGTCCTTGGACTGTGGGAGGAAACCCATGAGAGCATGGGGAGAACACTGCAAACTCTGCAATAAAAACAGCCGCGCCAACCCCAGGACTCGAACCCAGGGGCCAGGATTTAATAAGTCAACATCCGCTTGAAAGGAAAAGTATGTGCCGCTGCACAGTTTTCAATCCGTACTCATTCTTCCCATGAATTAAGCGAACGATACATCTGATGTACCATGAGCACAGTTACGAAATTCTAGTGGAGCAAAACTAAAGTCAGGGTTTGTCTTTTGTAAGTGGCTTCCACAAGAATTACAGCCGTGACTTAAATATGTTTTCAGCTGCACACTTTAAATCAAGCAGCACTACATGGTGAAATAATATACAGTCATCACTCGCAATATCGCGCTGCAGGTTCTGTGGCTTCAGTGCATTGCGGATTTTTAAAAAATATTCATCGAAAAATAAAAAAATTAAGAAAAATAAGGAAGGGGTTGCTATTGACTACTGACTTGGATTCGGTTCTCAGGTTGCCTCTGACTCCAACTTTGAGTGCTGATTCTCATCCCAGCCTCTTCTAATGCTGGAAAATTTGTCTCGACCAATCAGCTTGCGAGATTTCAGAGCTGAATCCCAAACCGGAGTCGGTGGTGAACTTGCGGCCTTTCACTTAACTCTTTCACTATTAAATAGGGACAGAAGAAGAGGTGGAAGTGAGTAGAGCCTAAATAAAATGAAATTAAAAGTTCTAAAAAACACATTTCTTACACTTTATTTACATCTATGTACAATTACACATATGTATGTTATTTTATTTATATTTTATTTATATTCTGTTTACAACTTATTACTTACTATTTATATTTTATTTACATCTTATGTGTTGTTTTTGAATGTTTAGTTGTTATTATAAGCATTTATAGTGTTGAATATGTATTTATTGATATTATATACACATATACATGTACGTATACGTCAGTCGGGGGGGTCGGTCCTACTTCACGGAAATTCGGTGTTCGTGTCGGGTCTCGGTCCCCATTAACCAAGAAAAGTGAGGGATCCCTGTATTGTATTTTACCTCAGTGGTCGGTCACCTTTTAATGTTGTACATCTACAAATATTCATACAAATGATGTTGTTTGTTTAAAGTAAGCTGTTAATCCTTAATCCTATATTACACTAATAAACATAAATAAGCATTTTACGTCACATTGTGTTGTAAAGAAGCCTTTACTATAATTAGTTCATTCATCCATCCACCTATTAATTACCCACCAATACTCCCACCAATCTGAGATTGGGTCGCGGTGAAAGCAAGCGTATGAGGGAAACAGGCATCCCCGTCTCCAGCAGAATTCCCCAGCTTCTCCAGGGGATCCTGAGGCATTCCCAGGCTAGACTGGTTATATAATCCCTCCAGCGAGTTCAGGGATTGCCCTATATCTGTCCAAAATACCTTTAAAGGGAGAAGGCAGTGAGGCATTTTAATCAGATTTACATTTACAGCATTTATCTAGAGCGACTTACGTTTCATCTCATTTATACAACTGAGCGAATGAGGGTTAAGGGCCTTGCTCAAAAGCCCAACAGTGGCAGACTGATGGTACAGACCTTCTGATCAGTAACCTAGAGCTTTCCCCACTGAGTCACCGTGGACCCATTCCGATGCCTGAACCACCTGAGCTGAGTCTTTCGTTGCGGCGGAGCAGTGCTGAGTTTTCCCTGAAATGCTGTTATTTGATTGAGTACGTGTGATATGAGTATGTGTCTGAAACGTCCCTCAGGAGGCGGGAGACACTGGATCGTAACAAAGGGTGGGCCGCCAGTGGTGACATCTCTCGATGTGGAGACAACGTCGTATGTGCTGCTGGGCCTGATGTGTGGACCCGGACTGCCTGGGTTTAATCTGGCTTACAGCGCCAGCATCGTCACGTGGCTTGTAAAGCAGCGGAATACCTTCGGAGGCTTCCGTTCTACACAGGTATAAATATTTACCCGGTCAACCTCACGCAAAAAATAGCGCTCGTCCTTCCAGGATTGAACTTACCATCTTTGTTAAAAAGTCAAGCTTGTAGTTATTAGCGTACATACTAACCACCATGCCAGCACACACACACACACACATATA
>JAQNCB010000017.1:15519202-15530830 GCA_030068295.1 Euristhmus nudiceps | reverse complement strand
TCACTCTACATGCTCACCCAGGTTCGGGACAGTGGAGTGGCTGACTGCCCAACGGCACAGGGTGCCCTCATGCCTGCTTTCCTTCTGGTTCTCTCTTTTAGTGATGCTGCCATAGTTAGTCATGATGGACTCCCTGCAAGTATTCAGCAATAATAAATTCTTTTTTTTTTTTTACCATTACACCGTTATGAGAGTATCTAACAACGCCCCCTGTGTTTTTGCTGAGCTGGCTGGAGTTCTCATCTTGGAAGCCCTTCCCTCCTGTTGATGGAGATCCATATGGACTTGGATGTGCAAATCTTGGATGGAAATGACTTTTCACTGCTGGTGATATAAACTCTTTCCCCACAATTATTTAGGGCTTACAGTTGTGGTAGAACCAACCGGACTACAGATTGAACTGTAGTGAAGTTTCTCTTATATGGTTGGTATTTTTATGGTTTCACCCAAATGAAACCCATCCTCGGTTTCTCTTTCCTGGTTCCTCACAAGGTTTCTTCCTCATATCAGCTGAGGGAGTTTTTCCTTGCCACCGTCATCGCTGGCTTGCTCATTTATGGATGTGTAGATTGGGTTGTAAGAAATATGTTTAAATTCTTTGTACTTTGCAAATCCATAGTTTTGCTATTTAAAGTTGCTTTGCGACAATGTCAATTATAAAAAGTGCTACACAAATGAAGCTGATTTGAATTGAAAGGTACCTGCAGGTACCGCAGACAGGATTAACATATTCTTGGTCTTTGTCAGGTGTTTGTGTTCGCCATAACACTGCTTATAATAAAGTATTTTAAAGTATGTGGGAAAGTCTGTGCGAAAGTAAGAGAAGTTTGTATGAATGTGTCATAAAATCACACTGCAAAAAAAATCTGCACTGATAAGGATCTCGTGATGTTTCTTCGTATGGATCAGAACCTGAGTCTTTACGTGTTGCTCAGGCGCCGTTACCAGACTGGCACAGCTCAGCCACAGCATCACCATTATCGATAACAGCAGACATGTAGCTAAGATCCAGCGCGGCAGACCTGATCGCCTGCAAGACAGAAAAACAAAAATCACCACAGACATGAATTCAGATGTAAATATTTAAGGTGCACTCACACATTACTGATCATGATCCCAATTTGAGTCCATCATACTCTGATTTTATTCCAAAGTTAGTATGATGTTTCAGCCAATTTTGTTCCGATACGTATTGATGTCCTCCGATTGTTACATGATGTTATTCCAACCTATACGGATTTCACTCCGATTTATATCGGTGCTCTATTGATGTCGCTGCCATTTTTCCTTTTTACTGTTACTCCTCCCCCCCCCCTCCCCCCCACCCCCCCATGTTTACCCGATGTACTCCAGACACAAAAAAATTCTAAAATATCCTCTGACGTGTACTAATGTTCTACGATTTTCTGAGATGTATCATCAGAATGTCTTCATTATCTTCTTCATCATCTTCATCATCTGCCGCTTGGTCCGGGGTCGGGTTGCGGGGGCAGCAGCCTAAGCAGTGAGGTCCAGACGTTCCTCTCTCCGGCCACTTCCTCCAGCTCTTCCCAGGGGACACCGAGGCGTTCCCAGACTAGCCGAGAGACAAAGTCCCTCCAGCATGTTCGAGGCCGACCCCAGGGTCTCTTCCCGGTCGGGAATGCCCGAAACACCACACCAGGGAGGCGTTCGGGGGGCATTCTAACCAAATGCCCGAGCCACCTCGATCGGTCCAACAAAACCCATGCTTTCTGCTGCCACCCAACTCACAAAGCACCCGACCCCCATAACCCCTCCCACAGGTGGTGGGTCCATGGGAGGGCGGACCCCATGTATCCCTTTCGGGCTGGGCCTGGCCGGGCTCCATGGGCAGAAGCCCGACCACCAGGCGCTCACCTTCGAGCCCCTCCCCGGGCCTGGCTCCAGGGGGGGACCCCGGCAACCCGTGTCCGGGCAAGGGAAACTGTATCCTTGTTGTTTTTCTTCGCACGGGGATTGTTTTGAACCACACTTAGTCTGGACCTTCACCTTGGAATGGTTTGCCTTGGGGGACCCTTCCAGGGGCATAAAGCCCCCAACAACATAGCTCCTAGGATCGTTAGGACACGAAAACCTCTCCACCTCGATGAGGTGGCGATTCAAGGAAGGGGATATCATCAGAATGTGATCGGGGAAAATCAAGATCATGACCGGTATCTTTAAAAGATTTTAAACAAAATGAACTATCACAGTGTGAATGAATCTGGCCCCTCTAACCTTGACATGCAGCCTAGGAAGTCGTGCTCTGCAACCGGGTCATCGCCATGTGTGGCATGTTTTCCCTTACTCACAACTTTAGGTGCATTTCTCTCGCCATGCATTTGTTCTCCTACAAGGCATTCATTTGAAAGACACAACAGAATTCATAGTCTCTTTCAAATTACAGTCAAGCCAGAAGACAGAGTCAGCTAAGTGTATGCACTAACACTGATCTTAAAGTGGAAAACAGCCCTCTAATATAAAGGTATTCCATCTCACCAGATTGTAGCTTCTGTGTCTGTGGATTCCCTTCAGGCCAGGGTTTGTTTGCAGCACTGGAGTGTGGGGCCTGTGCCTCAGACAAATAATACTCAATCTCTGGCTCGCTCTGAAAGAATCAGCAATTTAGCATTTAGACATTTGTTAAGATATTCAACTATATATTTGCTATTCTGCATTTTACAAGAATAAACAGATCTAAACTGCCCAGCCCTGAGAAAACAGTACTTTCCGTGGAAGGTCAATACCTCACCCTGTCACTCACTCACTTGCTGAACTGCTTGGCAAGGGTCATAGGGAGCCTATTTCAGCCGACACTGGGCAATGGCGGGTACACACTGAACGGCTTGCCAGTCCATCGCAATGCCAACACACGCACAACCATTCACACTCACATGTACACCTAGAGGCAATTTGGAACAACTAATTAGTCTCCTGTGCATGCATTTATCTGTGGGGGGAAAAAACTGGTGCACCCGAAGGAAACCAGCGCAAGCACAGGGAGAGCATGCAACCTCCACACAAAAACACCTGAGCCCAGAACTCAAACCCAGGACTTCTTGCTGTGAGGCAGATCTGTAAAACCCAAGCCAATACCTGTAGTGATGAAAAAGATGAAGAGAGGAGAACTTCTTAAGGCATATTATTTGTACAAGCCTCTGAAACACATCAGAGCATTACGAGGGTGAGTCGAAACGTTCATCCATGATGCAATAGTTAAATTTGACTTATTTTTCAATATAGATACCCCTGCGGTCTTCCATCAGTGTTAAAGCACTTGGATCCCATTGATATGGAAGCTAGTATTACTTCTTTCTTTCATTCATTCATCCATTTTCTAAACTGTTTAATCCTAATCAGGGTTGGGGGGGGCTTGAGCCCATCTAAGCTGACTCTGGGTGAGGGCAGGGTTCAACCTAGATGGCTTGCCAGGCCATCATAGGGCCAACACTCACACAACCATTCACACTCACACACCTAAGGGTGATTTGGAACAGCCAATTAACCTAATATGCATGTTTTTGACAGTGGGAAGAAACCGGAGTACACGAAGGAAAACCACACAAGCATGGGGAGAACATGCGAACTCCACAAAGAAATGCCTGAGCTGGGAATTGAGACCAGGCTTTTTTGCTGTGAGGCGGATGTGCTAACCCAGGGGTGGGAAAACTTTTTGGCTCGGAGGCCACGTTGACTTTTTTGCCACATTGGCCGGGACAGCACAAGATATGATAAAAAATTCCATTTAAAACAGAAAAAAAGCATTAAAGTATTAATATATTTTAGTGGGAACAGTGTTGTTGATCATCCATTTTTGCCAGTGCATCAACGTCTGATGGTAATTCTGTTGTAACGATTCTCAGAACAGATTTAAGGTGTTCATCACTCAACTGGGATCTGTGGAGTACTTTGTTGGTGTTCATCACACAAAAGGTCTGTTCACACACACATATGTAGAGACAAACAACATCAGCATCCTCTTGTCTGTGAAGATTACCAGGTGTTAGTTTCACTGGAGAGGTGAAACTAATACCTCTTAGGAAGGGTGAGTCCTGAATCACAGAGTATAAATTCTGGTAGCCTGCATGAGTTTTTAGAATTGAAGAAGCTCCCTCAATAGGTAGCGAAATGTCTTCAACCAAATTTCCAGTCCAGTTGACAGAAGGAAACCACATGCTTTGGATACCAGCATCCTCTGTGCCATCTTTGGAAATTTGGCCACGATTAATGAACCATAAAATTTATCCAGTTTAAGGCAGTTGAACTAATCCTTTAACATCATGTCACACTGGAGATCAATCAGTTCCAACTGCAACTCCTGTGGCTCTGTTTAAGATTTTTTCCAAAATCACAAAACCGACAGCAGAATTCACGCAGGTCATCCAGTGATTTCCTGTATTTTTTCACATAGCCTCTTTTAACATAGCCAGTGTAGGGATAATGAGCGAATAACTTGTCTGACATTTGCTTTGAAAATAAAACTAGCTAAATCATAAAGCCAATCTGTGTCATTCAGCTCAGGAAAATTGTCAATGTTCTCAAGTACCTCTGAAAATGAAATAATCTCCTGTTTGAGCTCCCACATTCGTTGACATACTTTCCCCAAACATAACCAGTGGACATTAGAATGGTAAAGCAAGTCCCTGTGATCAGCATCAGTTTCTTCAAGGAAATGACTAAACTGATGATGGTGAAGTCTCCTCGCTCGAGTAAAGTTAACGAGTTTCACAACTGGCTTCACTATGTGGTCAAGCTGCAACATGGATTTAAACAGAGCTTCCTGGTGAATTATGCAGTGTAAGAAAATTACCTCCTGCTCAGGGTTGTCCTCTTTCGCCCTGTCCTGGATTCTTTTGAGCAGCCCCACGTTTTTCCCCTCAGATTTGGTGATCCATCTGTGGTAACATTGGCGAACGTACTCCAAGGTAACTAGTGCCTCTTTATGACTGCTGACATGCTGTTATATAAATCCACTCCCCTTTTTTTTTTTACTTTTAGGGATTCCATAGCCAAAAACTCCTCCATTATCTCAAAGTTTTCTTTAATCCCTCTCATATAAATCTGCTTTTTTCAGCTTGCTAGTTACCGTTTTTTCCGGACTGTAAGTCGCATTTTTTTCATAGTTAGGCCAGGGAGGCGACTTATACTCCAGAGCGACATATATGTGAAATTTTTAACACAGTATTATATAATTTTGTTATTTTCCCCATTTTCACATGCAACCACATTTCATATGCTCATTATTTTCGCACTGACAACCACAAGAGGGCGCTCTTGGGTTGTGAATTCAGTCTAATTTTACTGAGATGCTTTGTCAATAAGATTCTTACAGCACCGGAAATTAAGTCAAAAAAACCTTTATTGTGAAAAGTCTTAACAGGAAGCATTTAGTGCATTGTTGCGATGGCTGACCCAGATTTCCAATGATCCGGAAAGAAAGTGCATCTATTGTGAACGTTTTAAATAGGAGTATTAGACACGAGAGAATGGCAGTGACTGAAAAGTGCACTGAGAGGACATCACAGTGACTCTTGCTCTCCATCGCCATCTGAGAGAGGTAAATAACAGAGGCTGCGGGTCAAAACTAAATGACTCCTCACGCAAGATATAGGGCAAATAATATACCGTAGATTGAAATGAAGAGTCTATTTTAACATGTTTGAGCTAACAGTCTAATGTTTCAGTGGAACTATATGTTCCTGTGTGTAAAGGTGAGGCTGCACCTTTAGTTTGCCTCCCCGCATGGTGTTACACGCAGCGTAGGCAGAGATAATATATGCACTGAGATCGTCTCACACACCAACATTTTCGTTACACCTTGTCTCGTCACGTCATGTTTTAGTCATCAAAGATCCATTTTTAGTGCGTCATCGTCATACCAAAAAGGTGCATTAACGAAATCATTTTAACAACACTGCCCCAAAATGTGACCTATACTCTAGTGCGACTTATATATGTTTTTTTTTACTATGCATTTTTTGGCTGATTCGACTTATACTCCAGAGTGATGTATAGTCCGGAAAATACGGTAAGTGTTCGTCAATTAGCTCAACACGCCGAATCACTGTCCTGCATAATAAGCTATTTTTCAAATTTGTTCTTGCTCTCGGGACATAAAATACTTGCTGTCTCTACCATGTACTCTTTGCCTAATGCGCCACCTGGTGTTGAAATGCTGTAATTACATGCCAAAGCCAAATGAATGCAATCAATCAGTTATTCACATCAAACATGAACTCTGTATCAGTCAATCTTTGGTGGGCCGGTTTAAAAAGACCAACGGGCTGAATATGGTCCGCAGGCCATTGTTTGCCCATTCCTGTGTTAACCACTAAGCCACCGTTCCGCTACCCTGGAATTACACCTTAATAAGCTTATGAATTTTCCAACCCACCCTCGTAAGCTGGTTAATGAGTCGGCTTGCCGCGTTTATGTCAGAGGATGTGCATGAGATTAGAAGGAAGGGTCTGATATTAATCACTGACAATTATGTTCAACACAAGGAACTACACGAATCAGTAAGGAATATTAAGTTAAGCACTGAAGTCAGATAAAGATGGTGAGAGTACTTTTACATCACTTGCTTAAAGTAACAGTGAAAAAGACAGAGAATCCACACTATTACAGCCTGAAGGTTGAACTGTTAATGTTTGAATTTAGTCAGCATTTTGCACTTTCTGGATGTTGATGATTTATGCATACATTAGCATAAACCTTTAGCCAATAGTCACTCTTGAAGAGCTAAAGTTTGTTTGTTCATTTGATCTATTTTAATTTGGATTGATTACTGCAACTCAATTCTCTTTGGTCTCCCCAATAACTCCAAAAACTGCAGCTCCTCCAAAACTCTGCATTTTTTTACATTCATATCCATCCATATATTCTCTATCACACATCAGGACTAGGGGTAGGCCAGTCCAGCATCTGCAAACTCTTCTTCCACAGCCATATCTTTGTAATGTGTACAGAATGTGGTTTTCCATTGTTTTGTTGAAATATGCAAGGGTAACCCAGGAAAAGATGTTACTTCAAAATCTGAGAGCACATTTCTGCATTATACACCATAGAAGGGTAAATTACCTTCACCTAGGGCCTTGATATAACACCAGACCATGACACATCCTGATTTTGGGACTGTTACTGGTAATGATCTGAATGGTCCATTTCTTTTTTGAGCTGGGACACATGGCAATCATTCCCACACCCCCATCCCAAAAGACCTGTAATACTCTCCACCACCAATTTTAGCTGTTTTGCATATTTCTGTAGCCTCCTGACTATTGCCCAGACAATAACCGTACAATTGGGTGAGAACCAATGTTTCTAGGCGCCTCTTTCTTTGCTCCAAGTCATTTGTCTCTGCCTTGGTGATGACTCACTCCCCAACCTCCACATCTATTATCTGGAGAATTATGGCCTTGTTAGTGACTCATAATTCTAGCATATTCCATGTTTTTCTTTCCTGCCACAACAGAATTTTCTTGTGGCAGGCCACAAAACTAGCTTGTTCTTACCATATGCATTTATCGTCAACGAGTCAAGTTCACAGACCCAATATTTAAGCTTCCTGTCGGACTAAAATTTGGTTTCACACTGAGAAAACATAATATTTATATAATATATATAAACAAAATATTTTATCTCTCAAATTTTCTCTCCCTTTCCTCCATTGCTTGTTCTTAGGTAACGAATCAGATCAACAAGTGTTGTGGTAGTCTTTTTGCATAATGATGTTCAATACATTAATTCAGTTATTTGCCTTCTGCCACTTAACCGTTCTAGGGTCGCGAAGAGGCTGAACCCTATCTCAGCCAACTCTGGGAGAAGGCGGGGTACATACTGGGCCACCTGCCAAATCACCAAAGGGCCAACACATGTCATCACACTCACACATCTAGGGACGATTTGAAACAGCTAGTTAGCCTCATGTGCATGCCTTTGGAAATGGGGAGGAAAACAGAGTACCCGGAGGAAAACCTAAACATGGGTAGAGAAAGCCACATGTAAACTCCACGCAGAAATGCCCTGGTGAAACCTGGGACTTAAACCCAGACCTTCTTGCTGTGAGGTAGATGTGCTACACTGCAACATGAACAATTTAATAATTTTTAATCCAATAATGTTTAATCTGGGTGGCACAGTGGCGTAGTGGTTAGCACGTCCGCCACACAGCAAGAAGGTCCTGGGTTTGATTCCCAGGCTTAGCCTGGGAATCTGGCATTTCTGTGTGGAGTTTGCATGTTCCCTGTGTGCTTGCGTGGGTTTCCTCTGGGTACCCCGGTTTCCTCCCACAGTCCAAAAACATGCACAGTAGGCTGACTGGCTGTTCCAAATCACCTCGAGGTGTGAGTGTGAGTGTAAATGGTTGTGTGAGTGTTGGCCCTGCAATGGACTGGCGAGCTCTCCTGAGTCTACCCCGCCCTCACCCAAAGTCAGCTGAGATGGGTGCCAGCCACCCCGCAACCCTAATGAGGAAAAAGCAGCTTAGAAAATGAATGAATAATGTTTTGTCTCAAATAGACTTTTTGAAAAGGAGCTCACCTGGAATACAACCACCTTGCCATCATCAGCCTGCAGGTAGAAAGTCCATGTGGAGGACATGAAACTTTGAGCAGAGCTGACAATGTCGTTACACCATCCAAACAACGCATCCATTACCGAAACAGGTTTGGGGCGGTTGGTCAGGGCCTTGAGCTGCAAAGGGATCAGGCATGTGTGATAGATGCCTGATTTTTAGACTAAAACACAATCTTGAGAAATAAATTAATCCAAAGGTGTTGACTCAACACTTCTTGTTTTACCTTCCTCCGTTTGATTTCAGGCTCAGCAGGTTGGCTGCTGCATCCTGTGCTACAAGCCTCTTGCTCCAGTAACTTACTGTACGCTTCCCGGCAAGCTGCATACACACATACAGACATGGAGTAAGTGACAGCTGGTATCATCAACGCACAGCATCATGCTTATTCAGAACACTGTTCATAAGCATCTGCCACTATCATATAGCTGTACAACTATCTGTTGGAGCTGCTACATTATATATCTATGCTACATTGGTTGGCAAGTCCTCACCTCCCTGGCATTCCTCCTTGCTGTTGTTGAATCCCGAGTTCCCATTCACAAACTGGCAAATGGAATAAAGCCTGCAGCCACGGTAACATGCGCTCATTATGGAGTCCTGAAAAACAGTTGAGCTTTGGTAAGATGTAGGACCAACAACATCAGCAACAACAATATATTTTTCAAACTTACTTTTAGTCAAACAAGATTTTTTATTCTTAATTTAAAAAAAAAACGTGGCACAGTGGTGTGGTGGTTAGCACGTCTGCCTCATAGCAAGAAGGCCTGGATTTGATTCACAGCTCATACTTTTCTGTGTGGAATTTCCATGTTCTCCTTGTGGATGTGTGGGTTTCCTTTGGGTACTCCGGTTTCCTCCCACAGACCAAAAACATGCACAGTATTGGAGGTTCCAAATCACCCCTAGGAGTGAGTGTGTGATTGGTTGTATGTGTGTTGGCCCAGCAATGGCCTGGTGAGCTGTCCAGGGTGTAACCTGCCCTCGCCCAGTGTCGGAGGAGATGGGAACCAGCCTCCTCGTAACACTAATTGGAATTAAACGGTTTATAAAATTAATCAATGAATATTTTTTTAATTAAAATAAGAATTGTGTTAAGTGGTAAAGCAGCAATTGTACCGTAATTATCGCAGAGCTCCTGAGTTGAGCCTCATAGGCATGGAACACGACTTCGATGGTTGTACCTTGTCCATGCCACATTGCTCACCTGACTGTTATGTATAGCCCACACAATAACAAAACTGTAACCCCAAAAATAGAGGCGCATATACCATCGCTCTGACTCACGAAGAATAATAAATGGACAATCTAACTCAACTAGGAAAACATTTGTCAAGCAAAACAACACAAAACATTCCATGGGGTCATTCTGGGTAAAATCATTAGAGTTTCAGAAAACATTTCTGTAAGGCTTTTTCCCAAAGCGGGCTTAGTAGTATTCACTTGCAGGACCAGCTGAGATGGCGTAGGTTGTAAACAAAGCACAGTCTTTTATTAATATACTTCCGGGTATGCAGACAAACCTGCCGGCAAAAAGACCGGATAAAACAAACGGAACTTTAAATAGCCAGCTCTCTTGCCACCAGGTGCAGGAACGTAATTAGTGGGATATGCCCATGAGCCTGGACAACATGAAGAAGTGTACCGCCACAACCCGCGACAGCGCCCCCGAGTGGCAACGCCGTCCAGAGTCGTGACAGTAGCCCTCCCTCAATGACCGCCACCTGGCAGTCTAACCAGCTAGCCAGAATAGTCCCGAAGGACCAACAGAAAATATGAACACAGAATTCACAAAACATGTCCCAAATACCAAAAACAACCAATAACCATCAATAATCATGACCATACTATACTATAAACAAAGATCATGATATAAAGTGCATCTCAAAGTTCATGGCAAACTCAAAAAACTGGGAGTAGAGTACATGATGCCCAAAGGACCCCCGGAGCCATTGGTGAATCATGGAGGGGGCCAGGGGACAGGACAGGGGGCTTGGCCTTCCCCTTCCCTTCGAGACCTCCTGGCCATCCCCCGAGAGTCATCACTGAGTCGCGGCAGGGGCTTGGGCTCTGGCGTGGGCTCTGACATGGGCTTAGAAGGCATGGGCTGTGGCTTGAGCTGTGGTGTGGAACCTGGCGTGGAACCTAGCGTGGGTTTTGGAGGCTTGGACTGTGGCTTGGACTGTGGCTTGCACTGTGGCTTGGGCTTTGGAGGCCTGTACTGTGGCTTGGACTGTTGCTTGGGCTTTGAAGGCTTGGATTGTGGCTTGGACTGTGGCGGCGTGGAGTGGCTTGAACATTGGTGGCTTGGAACCTGGTGAGGAACCTGGCATGGAACCTGGAGGTGTGGATCCTGGCGTGGGCTTTGGAGGCATGGACCTTGACATAGACCCTGGAGGCTTGGACCTTGGCGGCTTGGAACCTGGTGTGGAACCTGGTGTGGGCTTTGGAGGTGTGGACCGTGGCGTGGGCCTTGGAGGCATGGAACCTGCCATGGAACCTGGCGTGAACCTCGGAGGTGTGGAACGTGGCATGGAACCTGGCGTGGGCTTGACCTCGAACTTGTGTCTTGGAGCAGGCACGCGACGACATTTAGGAGTGGGCCCGCCCTGGCATACAGCAGTGAACGCGCGCTAGTGTTTAAGGGCAGGCACGGGCTGGAGCTCGGGCTGGAACACAGGCTTGGGCAGGAACACGGGTTTGGGCAGGAACACGGGCTTGGGCAGGAATATGCTCTTGGGCAGGAACACACTCCGGCATTTATGAGCGGGCACGCCCTGGTGTTCATTCTTGATCTCGGTGGTGCGCTGGTGTTTGGGCCCAAGCTGGCATTCTGGAGTGAGTGCATGCTGGTGTTTAACTGCAGGCACACGTTGAAGTTCGAGCTGGGGCTTGATCTCGGGCTTGGGCTGTGGTTCAAGCAGGAACGCCGCTCTCGGAGCCGACAGGGAAGCTGGGCCCCTGACGGGCACTGTGTGTCATGATCCTGCCCTGTCGTGACGACTTCCCGCCGCCAGAGGGCGCAGTTGAGGCTTCACTGCGTCATCCAATTA
>JAQNCB010000017.1:15337485-15349890 GCA_030068295.1 Euristhmus nudiceps | reverse complement strand
GGTTAGGTTAGGTACACTGAATGATTCAAATGTATTTGGTTCTTATTTCATTCTGGTTTTCCCCTTATTATAAAATTTAATGTGGTGTTTTTGGAGAGCTTGGAACGAATTGGGCGATTTACATGTAAAACGCGATTCATTATACGAAAAATTCATGATACGAAAGCCACTCCGGATCGGATTAATTTTGTATATCTCGAGGTACCACTGTATATGGAGGGTTTCACACCAATTCAGTGCGATGTTGTTGTACCTTTACTTTGATTTTAGGTTTTTTCTATACCGGTCCGTGGCTCAAAAAAGGTTGGGGGCCACTGGTATACAGTATCAACATCCCATTATACCAGATCATATTTCAGAAGAATCAAGTGTACAATTGCATAAGGAACGATTGTTTTACCCAGTAGAGACTGCAGGCCTGTGGGAATGGGGCCGAGCAGCAGCTGGCCAGATGTATAATGCTGAACTTTTGGAGGTAGCTGGTAGTATGGGCTCTGAGGCGATTTGTATGCATCTGTGAGAAAACAAGATCCATTAGTCACAAAAAGCAACGCTGCAGTGATGGGCAACCTGGTGATCTGTTGGAGCCAGGGTAGACGTACCCTGAGGAGGCGCTGCTGACACAGTCTTGGCATGAAGAAGATCCAGGGCACTCTGACTCTTCTTGGTCTTGCGTTCAGCAGCTGCTGCCATGATGGTTTTCTTGGGTCGTCCACGTTTCCTGTTGCCCAGTTTGCGGCCCTTGGCCAGTAGCTTGGTTCGGCGAGGTTTAGGTGACGACTTTACAGGTACCAATGTCCCTAAGGTCTCATCCTCACCGCCGGACTCCTGTGAAAAGATAATACATAGTGGGTGCAACAGAATATGATGACGCTGGACTTGGGCATTGACAGTCTTGCTGTACCGGTATATATGTACTAGTACCTACATCAAAAAAAAAAAAAAAAAAAAAAAACCCTTTTAAAAGTTCCATTGAACACAAACACTCATGGCTCAGTGGTCAAGTTTATGCGTTCAAGCCTCAGTTCCACCAAGTTGCCACTGTTGGGCCATTGAGCAAGACTCTAAACCCACAACTGTACAAATAAGAATCTTAGATGAAGGTGTGTGTGTGTGATGCCATAAACTCTTGAAAATAAGCACCAGTTCTGAAATCACTGCCTCGATCACTGAACCAACGTCAGTCTTGAAAAGAGGGAATTTAAAGGGGGATTCGATGATGTGAAGCCCCACCTTGTGCTCCTTTGGCTTAGTTGGGGTGGTGCTGCTGCTTTTACTGTCCTTGGTCTCCTTTTGCTGACGCCGTTTCACTGCTTCCTGCTCCTCCTTACATCATAACGTGGGAGAAAGATCTAATTTGTCATTCAAGTACCAACCAATCAGCTGATATCACTTTATTCGTTTCTTCCTATTAAAATAAACCGGTGTACATGTTTACTTACCCTGAGTTTAGGATTTTTAAGACTAGAAAAATAGTTTTCAAGCTGTGAATAGAGGAGAAAAAGAAAGTGCTTAGAAAACAGATCAGGACACCCATGCTCTCAGAAGGTCATCAGAGGTCATAGTAATAGCACTCACTATGGTGCGGTCTATTGTATGCAGATAGTAGGAAACTGGCTTCCCTGTCCAAGACACTGAGCCTCTCAGTGGAGAAAGTTCTACAACACGCATTATTGTGCCGATATCTGTACAAGAGAACAGCACACAAAGGCGATTACACAACAGTCTGGAATGGAGGCAGCGTGTGAATGTGGCTGGATGGGAAAACGTACCGCTCAAGTTTCGACTGTTGATTCTAAAATTGAGAGGTGCAAATGGTTTTGACGATACAATCTTTCCACCTAAAAGAGCAGATGAACACCGTTACACCAAACTGAAACACCCAAACTCAACGTGACCCATTACAGCAAAGTGGGTATTAGGTTGGAAAGGAATCATTTTGAGTTATTGCTTGTGAATTTATTTCCATCACGTGTCGGGTTCATTTCTCACCGACGTCTTGAATCCAGGGAAAAACTGAACCACTCCACAAAGTCTTCTCCAGCACAACCCAAACACATTCAATAGGGTCAAGGCCAGGACTCTGGGGGGGCCAATACACGATCCCTCGTGCTTTCTGAACCACTCTTTCACCCTTACCAGAACCATCAGGGAACATCAACGTCCAAAGTCCAACAATGTGATAACCTGGTCATTCAGGGCATCAGCTGACTTCATTTTATTTTTTGCTGCATAATGTTGCTAAGCCTCGACCGGATTGGTTGGAGCAACAATACCATGGAGATTATGCGATGAGATCAAGGATAAAGGCTCTACAACAAAATATTACAGTGCACAACATTTTTTTGGCAGAGCAGTGTAGACAAATGTGTACGAAATTGTAGACGAGTGAATGGGGGCAGCAGCAGCCTAATGGATAGAGAAGTGGGTTTAAGACCAAAATGCCGCTGGTTCGATTCCCGAAACAGCAACAAAAAAAGTGAGCTGCTCCTTCCATTCCTTCACATTCACGGCTGAAGTGCCCTTGAACAAAGCACCTAATCCCTAACTGCTCCCAGGGTGCCCCTTTGTGTGTGGGTGTGTTTGGCAGAAAAAATTAATGTATTTAAAAAAAATAACTGCATCAGATTTCTACAAACACCACACGCAACAGGTTACAAACCTTCCTTCATGTTGGCAAATCGTTCCTTCAGCTGATGATCCACCTCTGGACCAAAGGCAAAGTTATTCACAAAAATAACACTGCAAGAGAACAACTATAATGAGTGATTATATACTGAAATATATCGTTAATATAATGAATTTCACCCAAAAATGCTTTAAGGGTTCTTTAAAAAAACAAAACAAAAAAAAAACCATAAAATAAACCAAATAACTTAATTTAACAAGATTCATTACCTTGTGTTTGCGATCCTTTCCCTCCAATCCTCTGAGAGAAAATCTCCTCTCTCCAGCTACACAAAAACGAGAAAAGTAATTCTCAGTGAACATCACACCGTCTTTACGCTACCCGTGAAACGCCACACACCATTTCCATGCAGGTTCAGATGCCTCACATCTCACTGAACAAATAGGCAGACAATTCACGTGTTCAGGGAGCACAAAGCTCTGCCAAGTCCCATAACCCTTCACATGAATTAAAAATGTCAAAAAAAAAAAAAAAAAAAAAAAAAAGTCCTCAAAATATTGTAATGCAAAAAGTAACGAAAGGTCACATGATCATCTTGCGTTTCGGCCTGCAGTACACAACTAATTTGCGTAAGAAGACATGGCGCTGTAGTTTTTCCCCGTACGACCACACACTTGTTTAAAGGTATATAATTAAAAATTTATGAATTGTATTTGTGTGTACTTTTATTTTACTCAAGTTGATATCAGTATAGTGTTATTATTGCCATTATCTTTTGTCTGATATGAACCAGGGGATCTATTTGAGATCTTGCAAAAGCGAAACAGCAGACTTTTCAAACTGGTTAATGAAAAAAATCAAAATCTAAATAAAAGCCACCTGATAATGAAAACATATAGAGCGGAGAGAAAAAAGTCGACACACCTTTGTTAAAATGGCAGGTTTTTATGAGGCAAAAAAAATGAGACTAAGATAAATAATATCTAAACTTTTTTCACCATCAATGTGACCCTATAACCAGTACAATTCGACAGAAAAACAAACAAATCTTTCAGGGACGGGAAGTAAAAATGAACTATTGAAGCATGTGGTTGCACAATTATACACACACTCATAACTGGGGATGTGGCAGAGCTCAGAATTAACCAATCACATTCAAACTCATGTTAAATTGGAGTCAGTACACATCTGCCACGATTTAACGCGCCTCTGGTTAACCCCAAATAAAGTTCTAGTAAACCCTTTTGTCTACCCTTTTGTGGTCACAGGTTACACCACAGGCCACCCAGCAGTATAAATGGGTAGCAGTAAAAATTCTGGGAAGGGAACCTGCGATGGGCCAGCGTCCCATCTAGGAGGAGTTGAACTCCTAGTCGTTTCACGCTACCGAAACCGGGGATAAGCACCGGCTCTGACGAGCCACTGGGCTCGGGTGTGAAAGCCCACATACCGTACCTTTACCGTTAAAGATGACTGACTTCACTGTGTTCCATGTTTATCATCAAGTGGAGATGATGTGACGCAACAGTGACATTACCAAGAACTGGACGTTTCTGCAAAATTGATAAAAATACGAGAAGAAAACTGGTCAGGGAGTCTGCCAAGAGGCCGACAGCAACATTGAAGAAGCTGCAGGAATTTCTAGAAAATTGCAACAATCTCCTGTCCTTTTCATGTCTTGGTTATGGGGTCGGGTGACAAGATGGAAGCCTTATCTTACGATGAAAAACATCCAAAACCGCCTGCATTTCGCAAAAACACATTTAAAATCTCCCAAGCACAGATGGGGAAAATATGTTACGGTCCATAAAACCAAGGTTATGCCATAATTCGAAATGGGTATATTTGGTGCAAAAACAGCACTGCTCGTAACCAACCATAACTACAGTGAAGCATGGTGATGGCAGCATGGTGCTCTGGTGCTGCCTTTCTTCAGCTGTAACTAAGGCCTTAGGCAAGGTGGAGAAAATTATCAGCAGGCATGACAATGACAAACTACACATCCAAATTAACAAAAGAATGGCTTCACCGAGGTTTTGAAATGATCCGGTCAGGGGCCAGACCTGAATATGATTGAACATCTGTGGGGTGATCTGAAGAGGGCTGTCCACAGGAGAGGTCCTCACAATTTGACAACTGAGAGGACTGGGCAAATATTACCACATCAAGACGTACCACGCTGACAGATTCCTACCCAAAAAGACTGAAAGATGTAATAAAAGCCAAAGGTGCAGCAACAGAGTATTAGTTTAAGGGCGTACATGCTTATGCAACCAGGTTATTATAAGATTCCACCTCCTGAAAAGATTTCAGTTTGTTTTTCGTTCGAGTTGTACAGGTTATAGGTCACAATAATGATGGAAAAAGTTTAGAAATCATTTATCTTCGTCTTTCTCTCTCTCTCGTTTTTTTTTTACAACATGGCATTTGAACAAGGGTGTGTAGATGTTTTTATATCCACTGTATCTGTTAATGTGTAACAGCAGAGTTTGGATGGCTTACCTTTTATATTACCGTATTTTCCGGACTATACGTTGCTACGGAGTACAAGCTGAATCAGCCAAAAAATGCATAATAAAGAAAACGAACCATATACAAGTCGCACTGGAGTATAGGTCGCATTTTGGGGGCAGTGTTGTTTAAATTATTTTGTTAATGCACCTTTTTTGTATGATGACAACGTGCTAAAAATGGATGTTTGGCAACTAAAACATGACATGACAAGACGAGGCGTAAACGAAAATGTTGGTATGTGAGACGCTCACAATGCTTATACCATCTCTGCCTACTCTGCGAGCAACACCGAGCGGGGAGGAAAAACAAAAGGTGCAGGTTCACCTTGACACACAGGAACATATAGTTCCACTGAAACATTAGACTGTCGGCTCAAACATGTTAAAACAGACTTTTCATTTCAATCTATGGTATATTATTTGCCATATATCTTGCGTGAGGAGTCATCTAGCTTTGATCCGCAGCCTCTGTTATATATTTACCTGTCTCAGATGGCGAATGAGAGCAAGAGACACTGCGATGTCCTCTTAATCTGTTCTCACTCTGCAGAGCCACTGCCTTTCTCGCATTTAATACCCCTATTTAAAACGTTCACAATAAATGCGCTATCTTTCCGGATCACCGGAAATCTCAGTCAGCCATCTCAACAAGCACTAAATTCTTCCTGTTAAGACTCTTCACAATAAAGGTCTCTTGACTTAATTTCCAAAATTAGACTGAATTCACAACCCAACAGCACCCTCTTGTGGTTGTCATTGCGAAAAAAATCAACATGTGAAATGTGGTTGCCAGCGTTAAAATAAAATTATATAATAATGTGTTAATTTCACATACAAGTTTCTCTGGAGTACAAGTCGACCCCCCTGGCCAAACTATGAAAAAAAGTGTGACTTGTAGTCCGGAAAATATGGTACTTAAAGTAATTAAATAAATATGTTTCACTATTTTTCCTCAAATATGAATTAAAAAAGCCAACCTGGTGGTGTCAAAACTTTACAGAAAAGTCTCTTTCCCCCCCATTTTGAGGCAAGTGGAGAGAATCAACTGCACTCTGCTAACATCAAAGCATAGGCTAAACTACATTTTGAGCATCATTTAGCGTGTTAATTGCAGGATGTTTCGCAATTCTTCCTCCCTGCCACTGGCGCTTCAAGCTTGCTTATTAGGGATGTACAGTCCTCCCTCGCTATATCGCGCTTCAGGTTCTGCTGCTTCAGTGCATCGCAGATTTTTAAAAAAATATTCATCGAAAAATAAAAATACACTAAAAATATGGAAAAAAGTTCAGGAAAATGCCGTGAGGGGTCACTACTGACTCTGATTCAGATCCCAGCCTCTTCTTCTGCTGGGAAATTCGCCTCGACCAATCAGCTTGCGAGATTTCAGAAGCTGTATCGCAAACCGGAGTCAGTAGTGAGCTTAAGGCCTTTCCCTTAACTCTTTCACTATTAAATAGGGAAAAAATTAATGGAAAGGCGGCAAGGTCACTACAGACTCGGGTTTGGGACTCGGCTCTGAAATAACAGCATTCGTGTGACAGGAAAGGAGGAAGTTAAGGCATTTCTTACACTTTATTTAAATTTATGTACAATTACACGCATGTATTTTATTTACATCTTATGCATTGCTTTTGAATGTTGAATTGTTATTGAGGCTCCCATGTCGAAGGCGAAGCGGGCCCGGGTCTCCAAAAAAAAAGTATCCTCGACTACAGCTGGACAGAAGAGGCCGAGTTGCGAGTGGAGGTTGAGTCTACAAAGTACTCATGAAAGCTGCTCTGTCTGATCTCAACTTTTTTATTTCTTTTTTGTAGTATTTAACGTATAGACTCGTCTGTACACTAGTTTTATTTGTTTTTATTGTTTTTGTTAGTTTAATTCCTGTTTGTGTTTTTTTGAAACTGACTTTTTTCAAACGCAGTTTGTTGTCTGTCAGTTAAGACAAATCGCCTACCTGTCATTTGCCAAATCCTGGACACTTTTTTGGCATTGCTGAGCTGTTCCTGGTAAATGGAAGTTATGGAATGGATTATCTTGCTGTAACATCATCCTATTACTGTGGATTAAATGCAGCGTAGCGCAAACAAGTAGCTGCAACTTCCTTTCCGGCACCGGTGTATGTGCGCGCGTGTATTTATACCGCTGAGAGAGAGAGAGAGAGAGAGAGAGAGAGAGAGAGAGACAGAGAGACAGAGAGACAGAGAGACAGAGAGACAGAGAGACGTTTTTCACCAGTCCAGCGGCTATCCCCAGGCATTGTAAATAGTTGATACTTTTGCATTATTTGGGTTTACCGTTTGCTTTTTGTTTGCATTTCATTGTTTTTCTTTTTAGCCGTACAATGCAATTAAAGAGACACGAAAACGAAACAAAACATTTATTGGTACATAGTTTGGATTTTATCTTCAGCACCCCTGACATCACTGTGCTGGAAGGGAATTGCACAATCTCGTCTCACAAATGCACGTGCGCGAACTAGTCGAGACCGGGTCATGATCTGGTCGTGAACACGTCGTGAACGGAGTCGTGAAATAGTCGTGAAGACTACGGGAAGCCTCCCGGTTCGTGGCAAGTTGTAATAAAAAAATCATGCAAGTGTCAGGGCACCTATAACGCTGACACTGCCTCAGCCCCTCCCACTTCTAACCAATGCGACATGCAGGTGTGAACGCCGACACCCATGTGAGCATCTGATTAATGCACCAGACACACACAAACACACACAGTGGTAACATAAACCATATCCTTAAGACTTACTGTATACTCTCCATGCTTCTTCCCATACCACTTCATCCACCTCTTGAATTCCCGGTCCATTGCCTGCAATCCAAGAAATGAAGTTAGGAAAGAAAGAAATAAGCTACCTTTGGATTATCCCATGATACACTCAAGTCATGTTATGAGGAACACCGTAAGCCTTGTCTTGTAAAGTCATACGGTTCTAACATCAACAAAAATGGTAATGATTGGTGATGGCGATTTGGTGCTAGTGTTCAAAATGCAATGCAGGGAGTAAATTAACACAATATTAACGGATTTTCTGGTTACCACATTTGGGTGAGCAGTCGCCGTGCATTGCCAAGATCAAACCCAAATCCTTGACCAGACTTGAGGAATCACAGATTGACAGATTGGAGACAAATAATGATTGGTTTATATGGACTTACTCTCTTCAATAAACTTGTGTTACTATGTAAATGCATCTTGTTATCTTTCAAAACAACATTTAGCACAAGTTGGAGAATCTTTAGTGTAGAGAGAGAGGAGCCAAAGGCTTCAGTGCATCGGGGATTTTAAAACATTCATCTAAAAATGAAAAATAAGGGAAAGTTCAGGAAAATCCCACGAGGGGTCGCTACTGGCTTCGATTCGGATCCCAGCCTCTTCTTCTGCTGGGAAATTCGTCTTGACCAATTAGCGAGATTTCAGAGGCCGTGTCCCAAACCAGAGTCGGTAGTGACCATGCGGCCTTTCCCTTACCTCCTTCACTATTAAATAGGGTAAAAGTTTAGGGAAAGGCGGTAAGTTCACTACCGACTCCGGTTTGGGACTCGGCTCTGAAATAACAGCATTCGTGTGACAGAAAAGACAGAAGTCAAGGCATTTCTTACACTTTACATCTATGTATGATTACACGTATGTATTTTATATTATTTATATTTTACTAATATTTTATTAACATCTTTTGCATTGTTTTTGAATGTTTGTTATTATAAGCATTTATAACGTTGAATATGTATTTATTGATATTATATACACATATACATGTATGTATGTGTCAGTCAGGGGGGTTGATTCTACTTCGCAGAAATTTGGTGTTCGTGTCGGGGCTCGGTCCCCATTAACCGCCAAAGGTGAGGGATCCATGTATCCTGACTCATGTTATTAGAACTGCAATACCGCACCGCACCTCTAGGAGGTACAGTGAGCGTTCGAGGTTATGAGTGAGACGAATGAGACACAGAGAGCAAGATTGTGCACAGTTCTCAGTGTGTTGTTTTGCAGAGCCAATAACACAACTTTAAAGGAAATTCTGAAACTTTCTTTATTGGAGTACACGATATCACAGTTTTCATAAAACCCAAGTGACTTTGGCCTTAACTGGTTAACATGAAAGAACAAAACAGTCAGTGGTATACTGAGCTAATAACAATCTTAACTTTCCAAACTGAAAAAAATGAAGGAACTTCACCGTTCAATGATATGCTGTACTTAGTAACAGAAGTGAGGGGTGCTCTCGTAAAAGGAACAGCACAACCAGCAGTGATTAACAACCAATGAAGTCGTGCTGTTCTGTTTACCCCTCACCTCCTGCTGCAAACTAATCGGCTTTTTGGGATTCCTGAAAAGTCCGTTTTTAAAACAATAACCTTGATGGATATTTGGTGTGCTTGCATTGGTTCAAATGACAAGAATGCACGCAAGAGTGACTGTGATGTTTGGGGAAAAAAATTAGCGTTTTTATATGGACTTTTTTTTTTTTTAAAGTTTGTGATTGAGGAAGGGACTTGACATGTGTACATCAACAATACTACAGTAGACGTGCCATACTACTGCGTAATAACAGTCTGACCGACATGCCTGACGCTTGGCTACATGTAGTATGAAAACTTCTCTGATCAGTGTCAATTTATTGGCTTGGAAATGTATCTCAGTCACACTGTAACGAGAGAGCAGGTGATTAGAACTTGCCATAGCAGTCGTTAGCAGAGCTCCGTAGCATCGGAAATAAGCTACCGACAAAGTGGAGCGAGTTCTACACTGCAGTTTTATTTAGCTGACGGAGCTACAAATACTGTTCATCCGCACAACAAAAAAACAACAGGTGAAGTCCCGTACGGACTTGTGTGAATTGTAAAGAAATGGATCCCGGGTGCGACATTGAGAGGGACAGTACTACAGTGCGGCACAGCTATAGGAAGAGGCGCCAGCATTACAGTCATACTCTGACTGTTACAAAACATGTTCCAACAATAGAAAGGAGAATAGGAGTGATTTTTCTTTATTTTTGATTGTGCCATTCAATGGAGAACAGAAGTTCGTCCCCAGTAATTTGAACAACTAACCGACACATAACTGCAACGATCCTTCGCCACGTATTTTACTCCCTGCAATGATGGACAACATGCATGACAATACCCCTCAAGTCCATGGAGTTGAAAGGGAAAAAAAATAACACTTGGAGAATGCAAACAAATGCCAACCCCATATCTCCATCTCAACTCGTGTATTAAAAATCATCCTCTCACACAATGTTAAAGAACCTTTTCAAAAACTTCTTGTCCCAAAAAACCGATCCGGATCATCTGGTAGAAATTTCACAACGATTTGTGTAATCCTGTTAACCATCTGCACAAACCGAGAGTGAAACATGGCATCTGTAACGAAAAAAAAAAACCCTCTAGCAGCAGCATTCTATACCTCTGCATACGTGGCTGGAATCTCGGCCTTCTCTACACCGTAGTAGTGCTTACAGTTCGTAGCTGCAGCGACCTGCAGGACCACCTGACCAACACCTGGAAATCAAGCAAAAAAACAGAACAGAAACGGGTAATTTCAGTAAATAAAAGTGCCAGTACTTGGATGAAAAAACAACATCTCAAACTTCTGGAGCTCTGCAGTGATGAACACACTAAACTAGACACTGGAAGAGAATTATTGCTCCTCAGTATTAGTTTTAAACAAAGCCACCTCCAGCCATTGAATACGAACACTTTAAAGTGAAGCCACTCACCGCTGCCCAGATCCACAAAGGTGTCATCCTCCATCATCTCAATCTCATCAATGATCTGCGCCACCAGGTCGAACGACGTCTCTCCGTATACCTCTGGAGAGAAAGGCTCGTAGTTGTTTAGCTTCTCTGGATCAGTGACGGAGTGATTGTAGACCTGCTGGAGGATGTGCCGGAGCAGGCCATTCGAAGGCCTTTTATTTAGTTTCATTGGCTGAGTCGTACCTTTCCACTGGAACCATAACCACACAAAGTGATGATCAGTACTGACAATACCACACTAACTAAAGTAACCAGACTAAACCATCAGATGACTCCTCATTATGAAGAGTAAACGTACCAGCTGGTGAATGCTGTCGATGGCTCTGTTGTACTTGTCACACAATCGCTGCATGCTCTCAAAACTACAGAAACAGATCAGAGTCACACACATCAGCGTGGAGCGAACAAATTACATTTATATTCAGGAAAACAGTTTATTACAGCGTCACATGGACCAACAGCAAAGAAAATTCTCTTTCCACAGCAGGGTCACAGTGCACTATGTAATAAACAAGCTTTAAAGTGTTTATCTGGACTTAAACTAATGATGAGAAAACTCATTCACACGGAGCAACTCCATGTGAGGGGCTGAGGAAAAGAAAATATCACACCGCAAAGCTGCGCTGAGATCAACACCAAACTCCCTCTCATTCTGCTCTCTGATCCTTCATCATCTCAGCTTTACCCAACAAGAGAGGATCTCACGGGACGAGAGAGCTCGCGCACGCTTTTATGGAACAACTATGCAACTGTGTGTGTGTGTGTGTGTGTACGCTGCCATCTAGAGGCTGAATCTGACATCATGCCAAAAGGAAAAAGGAAGAAGCGCTGGACAGGGATTTCACTGTATTTGCTCAGAGACACACCCTGACACTAAATGTAGAGGTGAGGGCTGAATGAACACTGAGCATCTAAAGACAACCATGAAATCTGCGCAGCTGAACCGCGACGCTTCTCTTCCCTTATTCACACTCATTTCCCGACCAAGCTTATCTGGCACAAGCTATCGTTCATCTTAATCATCTTCCTTAAAAGCTCTTCTGGGACACATACACCGAGCACGACACAACGGGATCTCGTGAAGACCAGACGAAGATGAGTGGGAACCAGAGAGAGACGCGTGATGTCATGCCGAGGGAAATCCCTTTTCCACTCGCAGTGATATCGCTCACATTTCTCTATCGCGAGTGTTTAAACTCGAGCTTGTTCTTCATGGCATGGACTACAGTCTGGGTTTAACATTTAGAAATATATATTTGTACAATACATCACACACTACAGCACCACCGCACTCTCACACATGCGCACAAATCCGCCGGCGCGCTCCCGCGCACAAATCCGCCGGCGCGCTCCCTCGCACAAATCCGCCGGCGCGCTCCCTCGCACAAATCCGCCGGCGCGCTCTCCCGCACGCGCACAAATCGTCGGCGCGCTCTCCCGCACGCGCACAAATCGTCGGCGCGCTCTCCCTCACCCGCACACATCGTCTG
>JAQNCB010000017.1:15105003-15116441 GCA_030068295.1 Euristhmus nudiceps | reverse complement strand
GTAATCGGACCTCTCATCTGTCAGAAACACTTTTAGTTCCTCCCGCAGTTCATGAACACGGGCCAGGACCTTGCCACAGGACAACCCCCGGACCTCCGTCTGAAATAGGAAGGCTTTATGTTCCACTCCCATTTCCTCACATAAAGATGCAAATATGCGACTTTTCACTGGTCGTCATTTTACAAAGTTCATCGTCCATGAGCACATCATCTGACACAGGAACTAGGAACAGGAAGCATTAATGTCTCTGCCACAGTGTGTGACTTTTTTGATTTGGCGACTAGTTCAGCAACGTGATAGATAGCTTTAAGGGCTCTTTCTGGTTTTTCTCATAAACGTTGCCAGTGTCTCTGTGTGTGCACGAAGACAAACAAGTCATGTTTGGAAATGCCGCCTTAACTGACTTGGGAACATAGCACTGTTGGACAGCTTTTCAACAAACACCAAGCACAACGGAGTCCTCATCATGGCATCCTCGGTGAAAGTAAATCCAAATGATAGATAACTTTCGCTATACTGCCTCATGCCAGAGACTCTCCTCAAGCAAAATGCTGTTGCTTTCTTTTTACCTTCATGCACATTTGGGCCTTCATCTGGGTCAGAATTTTGTCCAGAGTCCAGTTCTGAGTTGTCATCTTTCCTTTTAAAAACCTCTCCATCACCGTCACCGTCGAGTTTCCCCACAATGCAACTGTCACAACCACCTGACACACTGCTAAACAAAGTAATTAGCTACCTGTTGCCACCTACTGATATGGAAGAGTATTACATGATTACTCTTCTGATCACTGAACAACACAGACACAGCAATGGCCCGTTATTTGTGGATTCATTTAAAAAATACATTTCTTACACCAATTATGTGAAATTGGATGATTTTCTGCAGCACACCAGACACTGTGCTGCGGCACAGTGGTTGAAAAACACTGGTTTTGGGGAAGGATACAAAAAGCTAGCTCAGGGAGTTCAGCTGTCAGTTTCCACTGTGAGGAGCATAATGAGGAAATGGAAGACCACAGGGACAGTTCTAGATAAGGCCCAGAGTGGCAGGCCAAGAAAAATCTCATAAGCAGAGGCGAAGGAAGGTGAGAGCAGTCAAACTCAACCCACAGACCAACTCCAAAGACCTAGAACATGATCTTGCTGCAGATGGTGTGACTGTGCATCGTTCAACTATTCAGCGTATTTGCATAAAGGGATGCTGTGGACATACCACAAACAGAGTCGCTTGATGTACGCGAAAGCACATTGGGACAAGCCTGCTTCATTTTAGAATAAGGTGCTGTGGACTGATGAAACTAAAAGGGGCAGTATGCATGGCGGAAGAACAACACAGAATTCCAAGAACACTTGCTACCCACAGTAAAATTTGGTGGTGGTGGTTCCATCATGCTGTGGGGCTGTGTGGCCAGTGCAGGTACTGGCAATCTTGTTAAACTTGAAGGTCACATGGATTCCAGTCAGTATCAGCAGATTCTTGCAAACAATGTTAAAGAATCAGTGACAAAGCTGAAGATACGCCGGGGCTGGATACTTCAACAAGACAATGACCCTAAACACTGCTCAAATTCTACTAAGGCATTCATGCAGAGGAACAAGTGCAATGTTCTGGAATTGCCATCTCAATCCCCAGACCTGAATATTATTGAAAATCTGTGGTGTGATTTAAAGCGGGCTGTCCATGCTTGGAAACCATGTTTTGTATAGAAGATTGGTCAAAAATACCTGAAACCAGAATCCAGACCCTCATTGGAAGCTATAGGAAACGTTTCGAGGCTGTTATTTCTGCAAAAGGAGGATCTACTAAATATTGATGTAATAGTTTTATTGGGGTGCCCAAATTTATGCACCTGCTTACTTTTGTTTAGGTAATTATTGCACACTTTGTGTTTGTCTGCTATATGATATATTTAACTGAAATTGCTGATCTGAACAACCAATGATTTCTAAAGGAAAATCTTGAAAATGATTAGGGGTGCCCAAACTTTTTCATATGACTGTACATATAGCGATTACATGGCGAAGTTAAGGTGGATATTATGGTGAAGCTGGCACTCCGCTAAAATGAAAAAGTAGAGATACAGGGTGACACAAATATATGGGAAGTTTTTAACAATCCAATAAAACCAAGAGTGACGGAAGAAAAATATTTTATTGATTGTAAGGGAAACCTTAAAACATTGGTTACACAATAGGTCCTTCAATGAATAACTTCAAACAATGCAGTGGATCATGTCGGGCTCCTAAATGTTTATAGAATTAAAAAAAAAAAAATCCATATTTTTCTGTGCACATGGAACCCCCATCTATTAAAAAAAAAAAAAAAAAAGTCAGGCTTCATCAGAGAACACAGGGCTCTAGCCACACCCTGGTAGAAATTATCCAAGGCTGAGGAGAATTAATTGTTGCAGCATATACTACATGGGAATAGCATAAAAGTGAAGCAAAATGTGATTTTTATGGTTAATTTTACTATTTTTAATTTGTAACAATGGTTACTCATGCGCCATTTGGAAACTCATTCAAATTTGGGATGGCATTTGATTTGAATTTCTAGGATTAGTTAAAATTTGTGACCGTGACAAATAATTCAATCTGTCTGATGTTTTGATTGAAGCAGTACCCTCAGTTGGAGAGGTGGCTAATACCCATTGGGGCCAGCTGTAGCCTAATGCTTAGAGAAGCGGCTATGGGACCAAAAGGTCGCTGGTTTGATTTCTGAACTAGCAGGAAAGATGTTTGGTGACGGAGGTGAGCTGTATCTTCCTCTCTTCCACCTTCACGGCTGAAGTGCCCTTGAGTAAGGCACCTAACCCTAACTGCTCTCCAGGCGCTCCCAATGTCTGTGTGGCAGTCCACTGCTCTGAGTGTGTATGCGCGCTCTGGGTTAAAGCAGAGGCAATAAATCCCCTTGTGAGATTAATAAAATATGTCATATATATCATGATCATCATCTCCCGCTTGATCCGGGGTTGGGTCGCCAGGATAGGAGCCTAAGCAGTGAGGTCCAGACGTCCCTCTCTCCGGCCACTTCCTCCAGCTCTTCCCGAGGGACACCGAGGCGTTCCCAGACCAGCCGAGAGATATCGTCCCTCCAGCATGTTCTAGGTCGACCCCGAGGTCTCTTCCCGGTTGGACATGCCCGAAACACCACACAAGGGAGGCGTTCTAACCAAATGCCTGAACCACCTTAACTGGCTCCTCTCAACGCAGAGGAGCAGTGGTTCTACTCCGAGCTCCTCACCCCATCTCTAAGGAAGAGCCCCGCCAGCCTGCGAAGGGAGCTCATTTCAGCCGCCTGTATCTGCGATCTTGTTCTTTCGGTTACTAATCAAAGCTCGTGACCATAGGTGAGGGTTGGAACGTAGGTCGACTGGAAAATTAAAAGCTTTGGCTTGCGGCTCAGCTCTCTCTTAACCACGATGGACCGGTGCGAGCTCCGCCTTACAGCAGAGGCTACAGCAATCCGCCTGTCGATCTCCCTCTTCATCCTTCCCACACTCGGGAACAAGACCCCGAGATACTTGAACTCTTCCATTTGGGGCGGGACCTCATTCCCGACCCTCAGGGTTCATTCCACCCTTTTCCGGCTGAGAACTGCGGCCTCGGACTTGGAGGTGCCGATTCTCATCCCGACCACTTCCCACTTGGCTGCGAAGCGCTCCAACATGAACTGGATGTCCCGGATTGTTGAAGCCAAGAGGACAGAGTCATCTAAAAAAGCAGAGATGAGATCACATGGCCACCAAAGCAGAACCCGTGAACACCGTGGCTGCGCCTAGAAATTCTGTCCATAGAATTATGAACAGAATTGGTGACAATGGACAGCCTTGGCAGACTCCAGCCCTCACCAGAAACAAATTCAACCTGCTGTTAGCAATGCGGACCAAGCCCTGGCTCCTGTGATACAGAAACCGAATGACCCGTAGCAACGGGTCCGGGACACCGTACCGCTGGAGCACACCCCACAAGATATCCCGAGGGACACACCGATGTTCTTCTGTGTTTGTGAGGTATGTAGGCTACACTCTGAATGAGAATGTGTACCCATAAGCAGATATACGCCACTGATCGCTCACCTTTGTGAGGCAGTGAGCTCACTTCCTTATTCAGCTTTCAGTTTTTTTTTTTCTTTTACATAATGGTGAAAAAAAAATGGGAACTGCAGCAAGTGTGTTTTGTTTACTTTTGTGTGCTAACGTGTAGCAGTATTTTCACATGGTGTGTTTATACCGTTACTCACTGTAGATTAATCCTTACTTGAGATTTTGGAAGTTCTCTTGCTCCATGCTCCATATCTCTTCAACTTGGGCTCCTTTGCAGCCTGGAAATAAAGAGAGAAATTTTAAAAAATAATAATTCAGCGACAAGCATTACTTTGAGTCAAAGCTTTTAACTCTGAGCCCTAATTTTTATATTTTTAATAAATTAATTTTATGCTTACAATCTAACGAAAGCAAGTTGCATGGATTAAAACACAAGGTCAGAAAGCATTAAAAAAAACCTTAACTTTTGTCTTACACACACACACACACACACACTATTGGGGAATTAAATTCATTTTAATGGGAATCCCATACTTTTTCTTCTAACCACAAAAAAAAAAAAAAAAAAAAAAACCTCAGTACAGCTAGATTTTGTCTGTTTGGCTTTCTACCACTTTAATGGGGCTTTGTGACCCACAGAAAGACAAACTGAACATATTTGAGTTCTGCTGCCAAGTGGTCTGCCCATTACATACGACATCACACAAAGACAATCAGAGATTGCAAGACAATCGCCCCTTTTGATATATCAATAAACGGGAGATTCTTATTTATTTATTTATTAAGTATAAACTGAAATGCAGCCTTAAGGAGTCACAAACCAGTGACTTTCTACACAATGAAATTCATCGAAATTAAATATCAGTTAGCAGATCCACTAAAAATAAAAATCTATCTTTGGCGACTAAAACATGACGTGACGTGTTTGTGTTTTCATCGACAAAAAGAAATGGAACGAAAATGTTGGTTTGTGAGACGCTCACAGTGCATATACCATCTCTGCCTAGTCTGCGCGCAACACCGATCAGGGGGGCAACAAAATGTACAGGCTCACCTTTACGTACAGGAACATAGTTCCACTGAAACACGAGACACTTGGCTCAAACATGTTAAAATAGACTCTTCATTTCAATCTACCGGTATATTATTTGCCCTATATCTTGCATTAGGAGTGATTTAGCTTTGACCCGCAGCCTCTTATTAATTTACCTGTCTCAGATGGCGATGGTCGAGCAAGAGTGGCTGTGATGTGCTCTCAGTCACTGCCGTTCTCTCGTGTTTTATACTCCTATTTAAAACGTGCACAATAAATGCGCTGTCTTTCCAGCTCATTGGAAATGTGGGTAAGCCTTGACCAAAACAACAAAACTTTTTTTCTGTCAAGTAGCCGATCTCAACAAGAACTAAAAAGCTTCCTGTTAAGACTTTTCACAATAAAGGTCTCTTTTGACTTAATTCCGGTGCTGTAAGTCTTATTGGCAAAGCATCTCAGCAAAATTAGACTGATTGACAACCCAAGAACGCCCTCTTGCGGCTGTCACTGCGAAAATAATCAACATGTGAAATGTGGTTGCCAGTTATTTTTATATAATAATGTGTTAATAATTTCACATACATGCCGCTCTGGACTACAAGGGCAGGTTTAATACAATACATGAAACACAGCCAGTACAAAGTCACAGATCCTCAATGACAATCCATATTCAAAGATATTAAAATTTTTTTCAATGAGATTTTGTCGGCCAGCCGAAACTGAAAACAAAAGTTGCATAATTTCGCAGCTATATTGCTTATTTGTGAGTGAACCTTTAGTCTCAACATGTAAAGTACCCCATTATAAATCTGTAGCCTTAGCGAGCATTTCAACAGCACAACAATATCATTCTGTCACATCACATCACGTGACCCAACTATTATACGCCTCTTGTCCTCTATATTACTCCCCCCAGTACAACTTACGTTTTTGCTTTTCCGCATTCCAGCGTTTTTTTTTTTTTTTTTTTAAAGAATAACGCAGAGTTCTCATTTGTACATGTATTCCGGACAGACGGAGGAACGGACACATGTACATGCTCCTAAAGCAACTCGATAGTTAGATGCGTTTTCCTCATCAGTGGTGCTCCACGCGGGAGCGCCGCGATCACAATTATTCCAATTCAATTAAAAATGTTAAAATAAAGAATAAAAAAAATTTATTTTTCAGAAAAATCTAAACGAACAGAACACTGCTGAGATCCAAACAAACTGAACACTGCCGTCTACACTGAAGGAGAGGAGGTAGAGAGGGTGGAGTGCTTCATGTTTCTTGGAGTCCACATCTCTGCTGACCTCACCTGGACCACAAACATCTCCCCCACCAGGTGAGGAAAGCACAACAAAGGAAGTACTTCCCTCAGAAAGCTCCGACAAGTCCATCTCCCATCGACCCCTCCTGACAAACTTTTACCGCTCTGCCATCGAGAGCCTCCTGACCTACTGCTGTACAGTGTGGTTCAGTAGCTGTACTGCAGAGGACAGGAGGGCCTTACAGCGGGTGGTGAGGACAGAAGAGCGGGTATTTGGAACTAGACTACCCTCCCTCAGTGACCTTTTCACTGACAGACCAGAGGAGAGTCAGTTGAATTATCAGGAACCCTACACACCCCAGACAACCCCTTTTCTCCCTCTATCTTCTCCGGAAAAAACGTACAGGACACTAAAAACAAAAACTGAGTCAAGAGCAACTTTTACACACTAGCTGTTAAATAACACTGACTGAACAACTGACTGAATAACCATCGTTCACACCACCTTCCTGGACAGTACAATAACACTCACTAAGTGCAATACTCGTGATCAAAGCAGATCTCGAACATCATAACAATTTATACAACATATAACACCTTATAATTAAAGCTCTACCTCTTACCCGGTGTACATCATGCATCTTTAACATATCACTCACTCTTTTGTACATGTCTTTAGATGAATATACGTATAAAGTCTAAAATGTGGAAATATGTGAAATATATACAAGTGTATATAGGATATCTGTGTCTATATATGTGTATACAGGTACAGGGATCCCTCATTTTCACGGTTAATGTGGGTCGAGACTCCACGAACACCGAATTTCGGCGAAGTAGGATCAACCACCCTGACTGACGTATACATACAAGTATGCGTATATAATATCAATAAATACATATTCAATGCTATAAATGCTTATAATAGCAATTAAACATTAAAAAAACAATGCATAAGATGTAAGTAAAATATAAATAATATAAAATACATACATATAATTGTAGATAGATGTAAATAAAGTGTTAAGAAATGCCTTTTCTGTCACACGAACACATGCGGTTATTTCAGAGCCGTTCCAAACCGGAGTTGGTAGTGAACTTGCCGCCTTTCCCTTAACTTTTTCCCTATTTAATAGCGAAAGAGGTCAGGGTAAGGCCACAAGTTAACTACCGACTCGGTTTGAGACGGGGCTCTTTGAAATCTCGCAAGCTGATTGGTCAAGATGAATTTCCCAGCAGCAGAAGAGGATGGGATCCGAATCCAAGTCAGTAGCGACCCCTCATGGCATTTTCATGAACTTTTTTTCTATATTTTTTATTCTTCGATGAATATTTTGAAAAAATCTGCAGAACCTGAAGCGCCAAATAGCAAGGGATGACTGTATATGCATAGCTTAGTATTTATATACAAGATATCTTATCTCAAAAATATAGCTCTCACAAACTATTCAGGCAAATAATTATTCATTATCCCGACAAAGTGAACCACCCAGATTGTGCAGCTCTCGTGTTCTAGCAGAGCACGGGTTCACTAATGGAACACCAGCTTTTGTGAGTTTCGTCTGTACAAAAATACCCTCTAAATCAGGGGTCACCAACGTGGTAGTCACCACCAGGTAGCCCGCAAAGACCAAATGAGTAGCCTGCGGACCTGTTCTAAAAATAGCTCACCATAGCTCCTCTTACCAGTGACCTAGGTCTAATTTTTTGTGGCTATTCTTTTTTCAAATCACACTTGCATTTGGTGTGAAACTGAAAATGACAATATTATTATTATTTTTTTTAATGTTTCATATTACATTAGAGCTAGCTGGTCTTCATGGCAACCTGTTAGTTTTTGGGAGTTTTATACCAGTTTTGTGAAAAAAGACCACTGTTTGCGCAAACCTGTTTTAAACTCATGGGATTTTCTGCTTGTCGTGCGCTGCTAGGTGAATAGTTAGCATGGTAGCTTGTGTGGCATGCTAGTGTAATTCATGATTTTTTCAATTTGTTAATGGCTAGTTAAATTGTTGCAGAAGTGATCACTTGAGAATGTAAATACTTGCAGAGATTTATAGAAATAAAGTGTTGCATATTGATAATTATCAATTTTTGAGCTTGTTAAATCATTGTTGATAATTATTTTGAGAAATCTCTAACAGCATCAGTGTCTTCACATAGATTAATATAATTAATTATTCATAATAACAACATATAATTAAAGATAAATCGAGCAAATATTCTATTTCAGAAGTGTGTATCAAACTGGTAGCCCTTCGTGTTAATCATTACCCAAGAAGTAGCTCTCAGGATCAAAAAGGTTGGTGAACCCTGGTCTAAATCCACCACGTTGGACATGGGGTTTAGGATTTTGCACATGATGCAGAATACTTCTAGCACACTGAGCAAATTTCAATCTATTCCACATTCATGTGTCCCAAAATTATGTGCTTTCCAAAAACCTTTGTGCAGTTAAACACCATGAAACTCAAGTTTTTGATCAAATAAAGTCTCACCAATTTTAATGTACATCATAAAATTAGGCCATAAAACCTGTTTGAGGGATGATTTTGACTCTCGAAAGGCATGATTTACATTTTGTTTTATTTACCTTGAACATTTAGACTTGGTGTCCCAATATTTGGTCCATTAACAAAGATATATACATGTACAAACAGTATATTATATATATTTTTTATTCTATTTTATTTTTATTATATTATTTTATTCTATTTAGCTTGTTACAATTGTGTGTTTCTCTGCACTGTTTGGGAACTTGAGATTTAAGCATTTCACTGCCAGTAATTGCTTCATGTAATTCTTGCTAGTGTCAATAAAACTCTTGAATCTTGAAAGGGAATAAATAGTGACTAGTCGTTTGGTGCTTTCTGCGCATGCGCACAATCGGGCAGCATCGTCTATCATTAACACAGACCCACCCAGCAAGAACCAACAGAAGAAAATGACAAAAAAAAAACCCTGAGTCTTCATCACAACCACACAACAATAGGAGGCTAATTAAAAGCCCGAATAAGCTAATGAGTGACACCAAATAGAAAGCCACAAACCAACCTAAAGCATCTTCAAGTCACGTGCGTTTGGTTTTGGATGGGGGATTAGCTACCATGCTAACTAGCATCATAATGATAACACAGAAAGGGAGTGGAGTGGCTCATCAACACCAGCATAACCACTCCTACTGGAGTGCTGGTTATTTACCACGACCCCCTCAGCATATTACAGAATGTTCCTGTCAGGCCAGGGGTTTGATTCTCTCTGCTTTAAACCATGCACTCCTTGTTGTCTTCATTATCCAGCTAAAGTAGCTCAGTAAACATGTAGTGCTTACCAAAACCTTTTATCAGTTCTGTGAAAACACCAGGGTCACTTTCCATGAGACACCACTCTCCGGCACTTCCTGCCATTTTATATTTTACTTCTGTAAAACACAAGAACTCTGCTACGGTACTCATACACCACCAAGCATCCGTTCACGAACACACCAGTGTTTTCTTATTCTTCCTGAAGAGTTTGTGAATGGCAGACCCGCTGAGGGTGCACTACCGCCCCCTGCTGCACGGGAGAAAACAGTGGTGTCTAAAGACCTTCTGACACTTGCACGACTTTGTGTTAAGACTTGCCACGACTCGAGTCTTGGCAAGTCGCGAACTAGTTTTGAACCTACTTGAACTAGTCCTGATCCCGTCGCGACTGTTTCAAGACTACGGTCACAACCAGTTCAAGACCCGGTCACGAATATTTCTCGCACGCGCATTTGCACGACGAGATTGTGCACTTTCTGGAGGGTGGTGTCGAACTGTGCACGCTTGGCAGAAGAGAATGGCCGTAGCTCTGTGAGCTGCATCCACAGTTTGAAATAAAATAGATCATGATGATGTATCACAAGAAAATTAAAGACATGAAGGAAGAAAGAAAAAAGTGTTTTTTCGTGTGTATCGTTTTCTTGTTTTCATCTTTTTTACATTGTATTTTTGTATGTTTTTGATATAAACTTAATTTATAATTCTATAGCTAGGGCCCTGTTTTTAGCATTTAAGGTTGTTGGAGCTAAAACATGTAGTTATCAAAACTAGAGCCAAAGACATGTCAGTGTTTTAGTGTGTAAAGTCCCATGGAGCGTAAAAACCAAACCGAGTTGATCTCATGCCCCATGTACAACTGAAATTCAGGAAAGAAAAGTGATAAGTGAAACCAATAGTGTTGCAGTTAGGTCTTGTGTGTTGCTATGAATGCATCTGAAATGATCATGAAAACTACACCGACATCCACTAGTCATGACACACGAGAACATTATAAACGCTCAAGTGGTGCGGGCTGCATTCCAATGATGACGCCGCAGCTGATGTATTTATTACACTGTACCAGGTACCAGCACAGAACAGCATACAAACTTCCAGCGCAGTAATGTCAGGGGAGCTATGTGTTTGGTGAAGTACCAATAAATGTTTTGTTTCGTTTTTGTGTCTCTTTAATTGTATTGTACGGCTAAAAATAAAAACAAGTGTATTGAACTAATATAATTTATTGAAATGCAAACATAAAAGCAAACAGCAAACCCAAATAATGCAAAAGTATCACACAACTATTTACAATGATTATACCAAAAAATCAACGGCTCTGACTGGCCTAAAGTCTCGCGGTGTTCTTGCTGGTGCTGGCACCTCTGCCTGGGGATAACCGCTGGACTGGTGAAAAACTGTCTACACTGCCATCGGCGGCCGCCGGGGTCAGGGCTAAGCGGAGTGGTCTCTGATGTCGATGACAGAGACGACACTGAAGGTGTTGGCCAACAAGCCGGAAGAAGGATGACTGACGGTGCCGGTGGCATCCCTGGTTCCCACTCTGCGGGACGGTTACAGGGGGACTGGCAGGTAGACTGTGGAGAGTTGGGCCGTATCCAGGTCGCAGGTGATGGTTGACTGCCTGGAGGTTGCTGCTGAGGCTGCTGGAGCTACTGTGGCAGTGCCTGCCAGGTGACTGGCGGATTCCAGTACTGCTGCTGCTGCGGGACCTGCCAAGGATGCTGTGGGGCTGTCCAGGTCATGGGCGGTTGTTGCTGTGGCTGCTGGAGGAGCTGACGCCTCTGGCTGTAACGGTGGACAGG
>JAQNCB010000017.1:14890029-14909164 GCA_030068295.1 Euristhmus nudiceps | reverse complement strand
TTTTGACACTTGGTTATGTATCGGGACTTACATAAATCGTCTAGTTTTCGGGTATTTTCATGGAAAAGAAAGACACTAGCATTAACATTTGCCATATTTGCTCTACGTTCTTTGCAGTCCAACATGGCCGCGCAGTCCCTTTGTAGTCACGTGACTGCATAAACCTAATAAACCGTGACTGCCTGGCATGTTATCCAGGTGGCATGAATAGCTTAAAACTACACCAGCATATTTTGCTAGCATGCTCCCTAAATTAACAGGACCCCCCTGCTCTAAAATGCACACAAAGTATATTTCATGACAGTGTTTTTTGAATAGATGTGTCTTGTCTTTTTTTTATCAGAGTTGGTCAGGAAGTAGTAGAGAATAAGAACCACTATACCCAACAGACCATAAACTACGGTAATATAATCTGAAGAGCATGCCATGGATTTGAGCATAGAATTCTAGAGTAGGATATGCTCAGGCTGAGAGAGAATTCTAGAGTAGGATATGCTCTGGCTTCTGTTCGCTTCTTAACCCTGTCAATCTATCTGGAAAATGGACTCGTGCCATGTCCTTTTGCATGGATGACACTGAAAAGTAGCTGAAAATAAAGTAAGCGGCAAGTGACAATTCTGACAAGCTGCTTAAAGGTCGAGATGGAAAGAAAAGCAGAGTCAAGTAAAAAAAAAAATACCAAAGTGATAGTCGATCATCCCTCATTTTATTACCCTTGAACCTTCCTGTCTCTTCCTCTCTCTTCTCTAATCAGCATCTCACTGTTAATTCATTACTTCCAAAGAATCTAATCAAAATTATATTTTGAAGAATTAGCGACAACCAATCAATCAACCTTTATTTATATAGTACTTTAAAATAGTCAGGAGGTTCCCAAAGGGCTGAACAGTAAGTAAAAACATCAAAACAAAACAAAAAAAGAATCAAACATAAAATCATCATAAGATCAATATAAAATCAATACAAAAACATAAAATCAACATCTGCCAAGCCTGAGGTATAATTTGTTTTAGGATTTAATATTTGGGAACAGAAGCAAAAAAGCACACTAAAATGAGATATTTGTGGTTTATTCATTTATTTATTTTGCAATAAAAAATTAAAAATCATGACAGATGAAGTTGAACTTTGCGTGACACATGCAGGTGTCACTTTAACTCTTTAACAATGTAGAAACAGTGAAAAGCAAACAAAAACAAGATTTCCATAGTTTACAATTTCAAATTTTATCCATGACACGGAGGCAGGTTATCTGAGCTCTGTGCTGATAGGCTAATAGCTCTGTGTAGTTAATGAAATGTGTTCTGTTCTGCTCACCCTACTCGGAAGACCAATCTGACTACACTGTTCACATGTACAGTAATAGATGGGTGAATCCACAGTAGTGGCACATCCCTTGATTTTCATGGAACTGTTTTGTGTCAAACCCTTAATAAATCCTGAGGTAAATTAGAAAAATCTTCTATCAA
Source organism: Euristhmus nudiceps (assembly GCA_030068295.1). Taxonomy (NCBI): domain Eukaryota; kingdom Metazoa; phylum Chordata; class Actinopteri; order Siluriformes; family Plotosidae; genus Euristhmus; species Euristhmus nudiceps. Next base: position 14,907,695 of record JAQNCB010000017.1, on the reverse strand, counting down.
AGAACCACAGTCTTTCTTACATGTGTAAGTAAAATGCCTGAAAAAGTTCCGAAGAGTCTGGTTGCGTTGCTAGAGGGGATTTTGGAGGGGGTGAACGTTCACCACAGGAACTGGACATGAGATGATTAGCCAGGACAAAACCCTTTTTCTCCATAACTGGAGGGGGAATCAAAATACAAAACGCAAGGGCTATTTGGGTACATTTATTGCTATTGAAAACTGTATGCGCTGTTGCAGTTCATTTGTGCTCTACAATGTATTGGTGAGGTGAACGTTCATCACACAAGTAGTTGAATAGGTGATGAACGTTACGTGACTCTGGGCCAATATTTCAGTGGGTTGGGGACTGTTTTGATGGATTTGAAAAAAAGGGTGCCATACATTGATCTTTCATTGACAAAATAACGAAGAATACAATGTGTAATGTGTGTTTATTGCCCTAAAGAAACAGCTTTCGACTGACAGAGTGAAAATGAAACGCTCTGGTGTCCATTTTTCAGGGAAAATCTTTTCACATTTTTAGTCAGAAAATTGTTTGTGTGGCACTGAGGTCAGAAATTTTTTCAGGCATTTTACTCACACATGTAAGAAAGACTGTGGTTGTGTGATAGACGATTTTTCTTATTTACCTCAGGATTTATTAGTGTTTGACACAAAACAATTCCATGAAAATCAAGGGGGGGGGGGGGCACTACCATTGATTTACACATATTCTAATATTGTATATTATTGGGTATTTTATAGGATAGAATTTGGTATATAGTATTTACAATTAAATTTTTACTATTTATAATAGTATTTGTGCACTAGTAATTTAATAGTTTTCTGGTAAACTGTGATGTTAGGGTGCTGTCACTCCATCACTCTACATGCTCACCCAGGTCTGTTGACTGGCGGATTGCCCAATGTCACAGGGTGCCCTTTTGCCTGCAGTCCTTTTGGTTCTCTCTTTTTAGTTGTGCTGCCATAGTGAGTCATGCCAGAGTCCCTGCTTTCACTCAGCAATAATAAATTCTTCAATTACCATTGCACTTTTATGAGTATACCTAACAATCTTTCTCTATCTCTACCTCTCTCTCTCTCTCTCTCTCTCTCTCTCTCTCTGTGTTTTTGCTGAGGTACACATGCTTCTTCTTGGATGCCGATGGTCATGATCTTCCTGATCCTTCTGCTTTCTGAGTCCTGTGGTCTGTCCTGGTGTGCTGATGCTGGTTGGAGTTCTCATCTTTTAAGACCCTTGCTCCTGCTGATGAAGATCCATATGGACTTAGATGTGCACTTACAGACTGTGAAGATGTCTTTTCACTACTGATTATATAATCTCTTTTCCCACAATTATTTAGGATTTACAGTTGTGGTACAACCAACCGGGTTATATATTTGGACCGTAATACAGTTTCTTTCATGTGGTTTGCATTTTTATGGTTTCACCCAAATGAGGATGGGTTTCCCTTTTGGCTCTGGGTACTCTTAAGGTTTCTTTCTTGTGTCAACAGAGGAAGTTTTTCCTTTCAACCCTTGCCACGGGCTTCCTCATTAGGGATATGTAGGGGTTGAGGAAAAATGTTTACATTTCTTTGTACTTTGTAAATTCCTACTTTTACTATGTAAAGCTGCAATGTCAATTGTAAATAGCACTATGCAAATAAAACTGAATTGAATTGAATTTATCCCAAAGTATATTATTGGAAGAAAACACACTATTGAGAAAAAACATGACTTCTGTCTTCTTTCCCAAATTCGGATGCATCAATACAAGACTATTTTTAGCCAGGGAAATTACCTATATAGCCCTGGGATGGACTGCCAAGCTATTCTGGGTTCTACTTTCGCCCAGAGTCAGCTGAGATCCCCTTGACACCTGTAGTATTAAGGATTTTGGCAAATGAATAAATGTTTGGGCGGCATGGTTATTGTACAGGCTATACTACTTGATACTACACAGTATTTTATGGTACTGTATCTCAGCTCTGAAGAGTCATAGCATGAAAGTAAGTACACTACTGTGTTTGTTTTAACCCACTTTATATTCATTGTACGGGCAGTGGTGGGTTGGTGGTAGGGTGCTGGATTAAAGATCCCAAGGTCAGGGGCTCAAGCCCCACTATCAATGGGTTGTCACTGCTGTCCCCCCCAGTGCAGTTAACTGGGTTATCAAAGGCCGGCCATGTCTCTCACTGTCTGTGGTGAGAAGAATGTAAAAGAACCATTGCTGATTTTCTTCAAGATTAGGATTCATAGCAGTCAGCGTGTTTCTGCCCTGTGATGGCCTGGGTGTACTCTGCTCTCGCCCTGAGTCTGCTCAGTTGGGCAATAACCTCCCCATGACACTAATTAGGATTAAGTTGTTCCGAAAATGGATGAATGTCTATTGTGAGTATGGTGACAATCAATTTATATTACATTTTTTTGTTCAAAAAACAAAAAACCCTAACCCATAGAATGTTTTTGGGGTGAACAATGTGACAATCTCAGATCTTCACAAGATTGTGAAGTCAAATTGTGTTATTTTATTATATGTGTTATTCGAGTCAAAAGTAACATAGTAGTGCAATTGCTTTCATTCCATCACACTCCATTGTATAGCTCTCAATATCAGCCTCACTTACAATACTACACAGTATTGTACGGTACTGTATCTCACATCAGTCTCACAGCAAGAAAGTTGTATTTCGAGTCCTGGACTCGGTAAGGGCATTTCTGTGTGAATTGTGCATGTTCTCCCAGTGCTTGCATTAGGCTAATTAGGGCACATTTAGAGCAGTGGTGGTTCAGGCTCTGGATTACTGATCTGACAGTCAGGGTTCAAACCTCCATAGAACTTTGGTGCCACTGTGGGTCCTTGAGCAAGGCCCTTAATCCTCAGTTACTTAGTAGTATATATATTTTAACAAAGATAAATGTAAGTCACTATGGATAATAGTGTCTGCAAAATGGTGTAAATGTAATTAGCCTTTCTAAATTGCCCCATGGTATGAGAATAAGTGTGTAGGTTGTGCGCGTGGTGGCGCTGTGATGTACTTTTACTTTTACTTTTACTATGCACCTTTAGTTTTACTCCTTTGCCAGGACTCCAGTGTCTCTGAGTGGCTTAAGTGGTTTAACAAGAGAATAAATTAATAAAATTCCTTATTTCAGAGTTGCCTTTGATGTCATTGGTCCTTTCACAAAGAAAAACCCTGAAAATCTTGGCTGATGGTTGGGATGCGGTTAGATGAGGTTTAGGAAGTGTATTACTTGGCTGATGTGAGAATGCCACACACTCATGTACAGGTGGTGGGTGAGGATTTAATAGAATCATGCTGTATTTTATTAATTATAGCTCCCGCGGCCAAGCTTATGAATGATTAATTCTGTTTGTGAAGTCCCATGAGAAGATATGGAGAATGTTTGGTCATGTACTGTATGAATGTCTATGTATCTGTGACAGAGGAAAGAAATCCTCATGATTCATGCTGACTAAAACAGGATTTATGAGGGATACATTTTGCTGGATCACCCTTGTTTCAGTTCCAAAGGCACAGACATGGGAATGTCCTGCAGTGAGCAATTTCCCCCATGCGTAATCAGAACTGTTGTGGCAGGTGGCCTCAATTCACTCCTTCTCTACTTTCTCATGGTGTAGATGGTTGCTCCCTTGCTTATTCTTTTCCATTTAGTTATATGGATTACCTCCTTTTAATAAGTTTCACTAAACATGTGCATCAATTTGAGACTTTCAGACTGGAATACACTGTGCATTTTTGGGCTGTCCCAGAGAGAAGGATGTTCAATATGAGCAATTCTGGTGATTTCTTTGGTCGCGGCTCCTAAACAGTGGCCCTACATCATGTTGTAAAGAGGTTTAAAGATGGCCATTGATGCAGCTTTGGAACCAAAGATAGCCTGCAATTCTTTTCTGACAGTGTCTCACAGTGCGTGTATATACTGCTTAAACCTTTGTTAAGTGACTATCCAATAAAAATACACCATAAATGATGCACGTATCAATGCAACATAGCAAAATCCAAATAGCATGGAGATGGAAAGGTATGTAATAGAGTAACAAACAAGAAAATCTTGTGGCATTGTGACAGCAGTGGTCTTGTTTATATGCCATGTGCTCAGTCATATTTTTTCTGTTTCATTTCCTTTTTTTTTTTTTTTACATACAGAGAACCTTTACCGACAGTGGTGACCCTCTGCTAGGGTGCTGGATTACTGATCCAAAGGTCGGGGTTCGAGCCCCATCTTCACCGGGTTGTCACTGCTGGCCCCCCAGTGCAGCTAACTGGGTTATCAAAGGCTGGCCATGTCTCTCACTGTCTAAGGTGAGAGGCATGTAAAAGAACCTTTGTTGACTTTCGTAAAAAGAGTAGGCTACATAATCATCAGTGTGTTTGAGGATGTTTACCACTAATGTATATAGATGACATTTTGTTATTCTATACTAACTTAAATCATAACCTGTGATTCAATAGGGTTATACTTTTACTTATATTATTGGACCAAGTTTATTAAATCCCTGCCGTGTGATTTACAATCATATTGTGAGATTGCTAAAATTTCACAGTCTCTTGAACACATTAGAAAACCTTGGATGACCATACACCAGATTTCCACTCCTCCAATTAAAATATATTAGGAGTGAAAAGGAGAAGGAAAATGAAGGTGAGCTTTTTGCCAAATCAGCTGAAGTTCGGTGCATAATGCCAAGATGTGCATGTGCCATCACTCTACAAGCTTTTTGTGCAGTCAACTACCCTCCGAGTAACATAGACAAAGTTCTCTAGATAATCTACAAGTGTAGGCAGTTTCTAGCTAGATAGATAGCACTACAATATGTACATCATATACATTTGCTCAACCTTTATGGTAAATCACTTCCAAAAAATTACTTGGATAAGAGTTTGTTTGCTTACAATAGAAAAAATAGTTATTGAAGTTTAAATATAATTTATATTTTTTTAAATGATAAACTTCTAGCAAGGACATTTGTTACTAGCTATCCAGCTAATACTAGTTGCAAATACTATCTACACAAACAAGTAGGCTTGCTACTGTAGTTAGCATCAACAAACATGTGATGCGATCACTTTGTTGACCATTTGTTTAATTTATTGCTCAGACAAGAAGAGAGAAAAGAAGAACAGAAAAGATACTGTGAATAGGAGTGGCAGCATTTCAAATATATGAACAGTATGGATGGGGAAAGAGACTGCTTTCCAACACAAACACACATACCTTGAATAAATTTCCCCCTGTAATATTATTATTAATATGACATTATTTTAATTATCATATTTCTATTTCTCTGCGGCACAGTGCCGTAGTGGTTAACACGGCAGCCTCACAGTAAGAATGCCTGGGTTCAATCCCCAGCTCGGCCATTTGTGTGTGGAGTTTGCATGTTCACCTCATGCATGCGTGGGTTTCCTCTGGATACTCTAGTTTCCTCCCACACTCCAAAAACATGCACTGTAGGCTAATTGGCTGTTCCAAATCACGCCTATTTGTGAGTGTGAACGGTTGTGTGAATGTCGGCCCTGCAAAGGCCTGGCGAGCTGTCCAGGATGTTCTCCGCCCTCACCCAGAGTCAACTGAGATGGACGCCAGTCTCCCTGTGACCCTAATTAGGATCAATCAGCTTAGAAAATGAATGAATATTTCTAGATCCACTTTTTGAACAAATGTATACACCAGGATATTATCAAGCTTGTGAAAGAGAATTTCAACAATGACATTTAAAATGACATGTAGGCTTTTCAAGCTAATTCAAAATAAAAAACACTCAGCACTACTTCCTTTCCTATGGGAAAATTCATGAAAAAGTGATTCAGTTCAATAGAGAGGATCTACCCAGCTGTGGTCTTTACACACTTAATCCAGTGGAGAGGTTATTACCAATAATCCCCTTCACGGGAAACACAGGGTGTCTTGTGAGATGACGACATTCTTAAGGAAGGTTGAATTTCAGTGATTTTTATGGTCTCTTATCAGATTGCAGTATGAGGTGGAACAAACGGAGCACAAGTGGAACAGATTGCTTATGGGAATCAGTGAAATATAGCTGGTTTATGATCGTACCTTGTACCAAGTTGTATGCATAAAATAGTAAATTAAACATCTATACATACATTTTCTTCGATTCTAAGTTCATGCTCTGTTTACAGAAAAACTGACAGTGAGATACATATAACATACTGTGTATATTTATAGGCTTCTTAGATGATCAGATTCAAGCAAGATTAGCAAACAAGCTTAAAGCACTAAAACAGCACAAAAAGTACCCTGCTATACAATTTGGCTCCAGTCTGACATCTACAGTTATTCTTGGCTGTCTGAGTTTCCTTCAGCTGAAACTAAAAAAGAAAGAAAGGGAAGAGTAGGAATGGTTGCTATAGAAAAAAAAACATGGGTGGTGCAAGACAAAAGAGCGCAAAAATTTGCCCCTGACCTTCCTAGCACTGCTATTTGATATATAACAATACTTCCAAATGCTGCATATTTTAGCTAAAGGCTTTTCAAAAGGTCGATTTAACTCTTATGCTCCCAGTCAGGGGTTCTGAAGCAATTTGCAACCAAAGACCTTTTACTCTAAAGAAGTGCTTCTCAATAATTTTCTGTGACCCCCCCAGGAAGATGAAATCATTTGCCCCCGCGCGCGTGACTATAAATAGTATTATTTGTCTATTATATATATATATATATATATATATATACATATATATACACACACACACACACACACACACACACACACACACACACACACACACACACATATACAGTGCATCCTTATTAACATTAAAAACAAAAAAAGAAATATAGTTCTACTTACAAAGAAAACTTTATTAACATTCTTTTTTAATTTTTAACAGAAAATATTTAAAGTGCACCAATTTGCCTGAATAAGAAAAAAAATACATCCTCATTTAAACTCTAAATATTTTTTGATAACGTATTGCACCATTTGACAGTGAAAAATAAAAATCCTCTCTCCCTTCCTCTTCTTTCCTGTTCACTTGCTCTCTGATCGCTTGCTCTCCGCTGAAATTCCCGACACCATCGCATGATAGTAAGAGCGCCACTGCCAACTAGTGTAGTGGAGGTACAACTACACTTAATTCTAGTCCAGGGTCACATGCGCCCCCCTGGCATCACGCACCCCTTGGGGGGTGCGCCCCACTATTTGAGAAGCACTGACCTAGAGTAAGGACTCAAAAGGTACAATGCTCCTGATGCCTTCCTCACACGTCTCGTCACTGATGAGATTTTAAAATCTGAAACAGCGAAAATGCTGCGTCTTAAAAACATGGTAATGTATTCCCCTTCTGTGCAGAGTTAGCAATCCGTCAAACAAGCTTAAGCCATTTTCCCATTCCAAGAGCTCCCAGGTGAGACGCTTCTTAAAAGCTGTGCGCTAGCAAGTTGATGGACTTGTTGACATATATAACCCGTTCCTACATCTCAATCCAAGTTTATTTTCTCTCCAGGAGATCAGGGCAAGATATTTAACCTGAAGTGACGATGCGCGTGTCTGAGAGTTCAGTCGGGGTTTCGACATGCTTTATACGGTAATAACAATCACGTCAAACACCATCGTGGTTTGTTGAGAGATGAGATTTCTGGAAAGATCATGAATGAGGAGTGTAATTTGACAGTGGTTTGGGACGTTAGGTAGAAAAAATATAATGTTACGCAAACGCAAACTAGAACCTGCTGTCAGGGCCAGATTCCTCAAATCCTGACTAAAGAATAAATTCTGCTGATTTAGCGGAGACCTCTGCTGCGTTATCTGAAGATACGATCTTCCGGAGCGGGATGGTTTGAATATGATACGTATAAACATAGAAAGGGAGACTGAAGCTTGATCCGTGCTTCATTATTTTTCTGGCAGCAGTCCTTCGGAAAATGAAACATGTCCAGCTTTCCGCACTCAAGTTCTTCGCCATCGCTCATACTGGACTTGTGTATTTTTATCACCGGAAATTTTCCTCTTTTAGTTAAAAACATTAACTTTTAAGTTGGAATTTCGTTGTGATTTGAATGCACGATTGTGTGTCCCCCTCCTTCTTTCTACTGGATTCCAGATAGAGATCAGGTAAAAAGAAATCTGTTTTAAATTTGGGGAAGAATCTGATACATTTAGACAGGTCATTTCCAGGTTAAAAATGAGAACCATGTTTATGTCATCTTGAAGGGAGACTTATCAGAATTCCTCAGATTCTAATGCAGGGGGTTTATCATGCTTATAAATCGCTGATGAAAAACCAGCACCAGTGTTTCACACATCAGCACTCATATCCGAGGTCAAGGTATCAAGTAGATGATACTGAAAAAACAACAGAGGAAAAAGGAAGCATCCTGGACTAAAATAAAATCAGCTTAGATTCAGCTGCATACGATATCTCATGAAATTTTAGATTAAAGACCAACACAAGTGAACAAAGAAAACCAGAGGTATTTAATCATTAATATCAAAAATAAAATCAATAATAATTAATTTTATAGTTATTAATAAAATTGCAGGTGGATGACTGCAGTAATATTTTGCATCACAGTGGTTCTTCTTGTAAACCTTTATCAACAGAGTAGTTAGTGAACTCCCAACAGATGGAATGCCTGGTTTGAACCAAAATTGAAGATTTTAAACATTGCTTTCATGATCTAATTTTCATTTTTCAAGCAATCCATGCACTCAGTTCACCAACCAACCCTGAGCCAGTAATCTCGTTCCTTTAGTAGCTGGCTGCTATCGAAGGCAGGTTCATGTTTGGAAAAATATTAGCACTGAATTTGATCAACACTGCTACAGTGTAGTTTCACGTACAACCTTTGTTGCCATGTCAGCAGAAAACATGTTTTAATGTTAAATATTTTTGCAAAGTTGCAGTATGAATTGTGATAAAATAATCTGAATATATTTCTGGAGAGTCTTAGTTTTACAATGCAATACAAATGAGAAGCATTGGACCTAGATTAACCGCATTTTGTAGGTTTCATTACTTTACAAACGACATTCCTCAGATTTGCATCTCTGGTAAATACTTGCTCTTATCTAACCAGCCCTAATGAAAGAATGCTACAAGCAAGAACCTATACTTACCCAATTAACCCTCAAAGAGCTCTCTGTTCTTAGAGAGTGAGTATTTACTAGGTAAGTGTTTGGCACAAATGTAAAGCTATGGCTCTTTATTTTCTTTTTAATATCTCAGACCTGTCAGAGGTTTACAGTTCAGCTTGAAACCTGGTAAACTCTGACAGAAATTGTTATAAAAGTCCTTAACTTGATGAAAGGTACTGCTTGGAGCCTGTTCTGATAGGGAAACAACCCAGGGAACCTAGAATGGTTCTAAAGTTCCCAAGAGTGTAGTATGACAACATGGGTGTGTTGAGGTTGTGTTCAGAAAAGAGTTCCTGAAAGAGTCCTTAAGACATCATCTGATAGAACATTTTTGATTGTTCTCTACGAAATATCTCAAGACATATGCTATCAGGAAGGGTTCTGAGTAGAACCATGTTTTTTGTTTTTTTTCGGAAGCTTAACATCCATTATTACCCAACTGCCCCCTTTTTAAAAACTGGAACCTGTCAGAAGTTTATAAATCATCTTGTATTCTTGCCATACTCTTTAGTACATGGAGCTCTTCAATGGTTCTCAGCTTTCTGAAACATTCTGTGTGGAACTCACTCTGGCATGGAACCGCTACATAAAACCAAGAAAGGGTCAAAAGCACACTGTGTCCCAGGATTGATTTATTATTTTTTTTTCCTGAAATGTGATATGTCTGTTTCAATTGCAGAGAAATCCGTTCTTGAAAAGTTCTTTAAGGGTTAAAATGTAATAAACTGAGATAATGTTTTCCAATGAGACTTTTTTTTTGGCAAGCTAAGAGAACAGAACTACCCGAAGAACTACTTCTTCAAGAACCCTTGAGCACTATGCTCATTATTTCTGATCCAAAAACTAACGAATGTTTACATATACAGATCCGCAATGATTGGTGAAGTCGAAGAATAATAGGATCTTTAGGGGTTCTCAGCTATCTGAAAAGATTCTGCTCGGATTTCTTTCTGCTGTAGAGTTCTATAAAAGTTTCTTCAATTGCTCAGTGTGTACTATGATGAAAACATCATCCAAGTGTTTTGGAAATACATACAAGCTTGATACATCACGCCAAAGGGTTCTTAATGGATTCTTTGAGTTCTGATGGGTTTCTGGAGCTAATTTCATTATTGCACTAAAATATGTAAAAAGTACCTAGATGTTACTGACATACTCAATCCATGTAAGTGCTCATGGACCATGTAGAACATTAATTTTGTCGGTGTTGGGTTACTCGGAAGGTGAATAGGGACGATATCACGTTCTGAGAAAGATAGGACGGTCCGCACAGCTGTGTGAGAAGTAAATGCAAAACAAACAAGCCCCGCTCATGCTCGCGCTCAGCTGTCAAGGCTCCTCTTTCAAAAGTTGCACACTGCACCGCTCTCGACTCGCTCTCGCACTCTCACTCTATCCCTCTGACGGTTAAAATGATCAAGCAGCAAAGATTCATGAAGTTTTTTTTTAATTATCACTCGGACAACTGCAGATCGAGATTCTGTAATGGAACTGAGATGTCGGTTTTCGGAGGTGGATTATTTTACAACTGGCTTTAGGAGGCTCTTGCAGCTAGGCCACAAGAATAAGAACTCAGGTCACTAAAATGGCTGTACGATAATATTAGTTAAAAAAAAAAATTAACCTTAAAGAGCAACTACAGGTTCTATAAAGTATTAAACTCTGTGTGAAGATGATTTGTGCAAATAAAATAAAAAAAGAGAAAAAATATGAATGAAGTCCATCTCTGCGTCGTCCCTTGTCACCTCTAATACTACTGAAGAAGGCATATCCAAGTTTTAGAATAATAATAATAATAATAATAATAATATAATGCTTTTTGTGTGCGGGCATGTACAATTTTTGTGCTTTTTTGTTGCTGTTTAGGAATTAAAAATGTAATTAATTTGTTGTAATTATCTTTGCAAGGAATTTAATATTATTTTGTGAGTTGGGGTTTGTGTTTGTATCTTATGATTTCAATGTGATTTTTTTTCTCCTAGTGTGACACATATAAAAAAATTGACTCCTCCCAAAGCTTCAAGCTAAGCATACGGCATTCTAATTAATTATTTACTTACAAGCTTGTTAACATTTTCTCTCTATATACATAAATATATGTATTTTGTGCATGTGTGCGGGAGTGTGTGGGTGTATGTGTGTCAGAGAGAGATTTTTACAACAGTAAGTTATTGCACTTACAATACTTGCTAGTAATAACTGACCTGGATTTGACATCACTAATAAGCGTTTTAGACACAGTCACGCTCCAGTGTTTGGTGGAATTGATTATTATTTTTCAGATTTTTTTTTTCCCCTCATTCTTCCAAACTGGTTTTACACAACTGTAATTACGCTTGACTCAGCTACAAATCACAGCATTTCTGAAAAACCGTCCAAGGCTCCCACTGGTTTTATGTGAGCCTCTCTCTCTCTCTTTTTTTTTTTTTTTGCCTCAGGACAATTCCCATTCAGCAGACTATTTTAAGATTTTGGCTTGTGAAATCGCATGCATTCTCAAAGCAGCACCATTCCTCTTCCATTCTCTAATAAATTGGACTAATGGAGTTCCAGCGGAGTGAAGAGGCAGCATGGGTTTGACCGCTTTCCAACAAACGGGAAAAGAACATTACATTCTAACCAACATAGAGGAAGGGAGCTCAACTCATTTTATGATGTTTCATTTGAGGCTTTGGACATGTGCGTGTTGGTGTGTGTGTGTGTGTGTGTGTGTGTGTGCGCGTGTTTCACCCCCTTTACGATACTGATCAATAAAACCTTAACATGGACTTGTATTTTGTCTTGCTCTGCCTCATATACTATAAATATATCGAAAATACACTTGTGTTTTGCTATTCCTAATCCAAAAAAACTCCACAGTTCTTCAGGAAGCTGCTCCCCCACCACGCCCTGAAACGCTGATATTGGTGGCCTGTTTGGCCTCCTCCTCCCATTTATGGCCTTCCCGTGCTATATGCTTACTCTGCTCTGCTCTGATTAGTCGCTGTTTGACAACTGAAAGCTTCACATTCAGGATGGCCGGAGATAACACTGTGGTTGGGGGCAGACGGGGGGAAAGGCCAGCTTATCAGAAGGCCCAGCACGAAGAAAACCTTTGTTTTAAGGGCAACTCAAACAGTCAAGAGGGAAACACACTAACCTCAAATGTTAGACATGTAGGTGAAATCTAACATGGTTATTCAACACTAACAATATTTATATGGCAAAAAAGTGCAAAAGACCAACTGAAAGTTTTAGAGAATTTTATATACCACATGTTAACACAAGAAAGCAAATTATAATGAGGTCTTCATGGTTTACATTTACCATTTAAAATCATCACAAGGATGATACGGACCTTATTCTATGATTTTCATCGCTTTGATTCGAGGCTTATACCCCCGGGATTGTTTTTTAATTCTCAGATAGCTTTTAATTGACTCTGGAAACAACTTCTTAATTGTCAAATATACATTTCTTTTCAAATTAATATTTAACAAAATACATTGTTTATTTTATAATGGATTTATTATTAGAATTATTATTACTGAAGTGTATTATACAATCCCTGTTGTATGAGCTGTTACTATAGAAACGGTGAGAACTATATTGCGATGCTTGTTTCAGCATTTTCTTCATTTCTTGCACACGCTCACACTCATATACCCTTCTCATAAAGTACGGCTGTTTAAACCCAAAGCAATTGCACGACTCCCACAAACGCTCGCTTGGACTAAATAACAGACACTTCATAAAGCAACGAGCTGCAGACAATCTGGCTCTCGCTACGTAATTGGTCATTCGTTGACATTTCCAATACCCGAGTCGTTGCTGAAACCTCCTCCTTACCAGATTTTCTCTTTCTCTGTCAAGGAACAAGCAGAGCAGGAATACATTTCTCTTCACAAGTTCACTCCCCATAGAGATGAAATGCATTTATCTCAGACATGCAGACTCCTGCACTTAAATCATTCACAGAGCTCAGACATCTGCTCCATCCCTAGACAACAGAAACCATAAAAACACACACACACACACACACACACACACACACACACACACACACACACACACACACACACATCTTAGTTTAATGCAATGTAACTTAGGCAAGCTTTGGAAAATAAGTTTTTGCTGCTAAAATGAGAGGAAAAAAACCCCATCAACAATAAAACAATTACACTCAGCACAAAATGTAAAGATAAACTTTTATTAAAAACAAAAAAAACACTTGCTTGGAATTTTGAATATTGCACAAGAAATAGTCAACCTTTAATGCGGAATACTCAAATACAAATATATCAGTCCACACACAAGTCATGTGACTCTAATCCACTTACCGGTAACTATTTAAAAAAACAAACAAACAAACAAACAAACAAACAAAAAAAACAATAAAGAAATTCACACAAATGGATGGGTTACATTGATGCTAAATGCTATTATTGACTAAAGGGATGCCAACACTGATGACTTCACATGGGAAAAACCCTCATGCACAGATTTTGTGTATATTAGTGATGAGATAGCCAATTTTTCTTTTTAAATGTGCACCAAGTAAAAAAAAAAAAAAAAAAAGTACAATGTGAGCGCTACATATTAATTAACATCACATCCATGTTTATAGAGATACAATTTCCGTGGTCCCTCTTATTTGTTTTCTCAAACTAACTCAAACTAAGATTTTCATAACTTGATTATCGTTTTTATATTTTACGTATGGCAGAGGCTGGTCAGGTGAGTTCCGCACTCTGAGCAGAGCATAAGCATGCATCGTAATAGTGTCTTTATAAACTCTTTCAAAGTTTCAGTATATACTACATGTAAACATAACCAAACAGAAACTAAAGTTAGAAAAAAAAATAGCTTTAAAAAAAAAGGCAAAACTGTGGAGCTCTTTCCAACATTTTTGGAAATAAATTCTATTTAATTTCTACAATTTTAGAATCCATGGGGTTTTGTCTGCTGTATCGATTCGAGCACTACCCACCAAAACAGCGAACCAATCAGACCATGTCATTCCTGTGTCCTCTATACTACTGATCAATATCCACTGAGTCTGAGGTGAATAACTTTAACATGTACTACGTGGAAGGATAAATGAAGCAGAATCAAGCAAGATTTTTATGGGTTATTTTGAGACTGTATTACTTTGGGTGCATCTTTTGAAACTCATTCAAAGTCTGTGCCTTTTTAAGTTGAAACATGGAGGTCATAATGCATCCTTTCCTTGATTTTTTTTATGATGGCATATTGGTAAATGTCTAGGATTTCAGAACCCCTGATTGTAACAAACCGTGACTTTTGTCCACTGTTTTGATTCAAGCTTTACTCTGAGGTTAAAACACTGATAGAATGACTTTTGTATGACATGGAGGATTATTCAGATATTAAAGAGCTTTGGCCTCAGTAGACAAAAAAATCCTCTCAATCTGAGTAATTCTCCATACAAAAGCCAAATTCAATAATTGCTTATTATCTTAAGATAGTGAACAAAAAAGTTTGCACACTTCCTATGTACAGTGTATACTAAACCTACTTTAAGTTGGAATGTAGTAAAAGTAGCTGAAAAAAACAAAAGAGGCATCATTCACACTACTGTACTTCTTTTTGTAAATTCACCACTGTTTATCAGCAAAAAAAATTATATTATTCACATATGCTATCAGCATTGACCAAAGAAATCAAATATAAAGCAAATACTACCATTAACTGTAAATAGCATCGTTGTGTTTACTGTACAAACCAGTTCCTCTGTACTGTAGTTTGCACATAAAACTCATGCATCCTTTTAAAAACAGGGTTAAAGGTTAAATTAGGCAAATGTATCTTTATATATTTTTCCTACCGCAAACAAGATCCATGATAAAAACAAGGACAGCATTCATATGTATTTATCTTCACCATCACTGTGTTTCTTAGAGTATTTCGTTCAGGTATGTTTGTCAAAATTTTAATACATGAAGTTTGAATTTTGAGGAATTTCTAAACTCAAATTGTTTTTTTTTTTTACTCCTAAAGAAATTTGGTGGAAAAAAATAACTTTATTACTAAAAACCTGTAAAACCTGGGCATGTGCACCTAAAAGTAAAAGATAAAACTCCATAAAGATAGGTTCTTCAGCTTTTCACTGTGGTAGAATTCTATGCTGAACACTCTTCTTTTGAAATAAAGTGAAAAAAGTTTCAATAATTACTATTTTCCATTCGGGAGTTAAAAACCCCTAAAAGTAGTTCTAACTACAAAAAAAAAAAAAAAAAAAGAAAATCATAAATGATTACAGAACCCATTTACTGTTAAGTAAAAGATAATTATTTGATATACACCTGAAAGTTTCCACCCCACAAAAGTGCACAGAGTACTACATAGCTGAATTAAGTAGCACACACTGAAAAACATTGAAAATATGAAAATATTATCTTGTGGGGTTCTCTATTGACATTTAAAAGATATTTGTCTTACCACAAGAACTTTTTCATGTGGAGAGCAGCATCTTCATAATTTCCAATTTTCTTTTTTTTAAACCAAATTATTAATTCAAAATTCAACTAAATAACCCTCAGTTTTCAAGCATCATGATAGCTACATTTGAAACCCATGAGAGGTTCTAAATATATCAAGCACATTATGTGCAACAATTTATATTACACACTTATCAACTGAGTAAGTGTGTGCTACAAATTATTGTACATTATGTACCTGACATATCTAAAGTCTCAAATCTCTTACTTCCCATCATAAACATGCTGCCACAGAGGTTCTATGTAGAATTTTAAGGAAAAAGATAAAGAATGGAGCCTCCAAAGAACCACTAATGATTTTTTTTTTTTACTTGGCTAAAAAAATCTTAAAGGAACTCAAACCCCCCCCCCCCCCCCCAATTGGGCATGTATTAGCCCAGTACATGTGTGATACAAACTTCAAATTAGTGCACATTATTTTCTTTTTAATATCCAGAACATGTCAGGAGTTTAACACTTAACTATACCGGTGCACAGAGGGCTCTAATACAGTTCTTAAAGGGTTTATTCGGTATTTAACCATTCCTTCGTTTTAAGAATGGTTCTGATTGGAAACCTTTCTAAAAGAGAGCTATTTGGTGCATGGCTCTACAAAGCAATTTTCAAAAAATTTTTCCAGAGCCATTATATAAAAATCTAAGGACCCTTAAGTGTCTAATTAAACTTTAAGGAGCTCTGAAAGAGAGAATCGTTTCTGTGAGATCAGGAAGTGAAATGTGACAGAATTTAAGTTTCTGTTTGTACTAAACAACGTTCACCTTTTGTATCTACTTCAACAACAGCTTTAGTGTTTAGACACTTTGTACGATACACGTTTCACTAAAATCTATGTCTCTATCTCTATAATCTACACATGATCATTTATTAAATAACAAACAACCCTTTTATGAGTCTGCATTGGGGAGCAATATAAATAATTCAGTAAATATGGTAAAATGTGGGTAATTCCAAATGAGAAATGTAAAATCAGACACTGCTGAGAGATCCTGGAAGTTTTACATTCTGATCTTGGAGTGGGTTTTTCCAAACCAATCCTTGTTTGTCATTAACACGATTTTAGCTTTAGTTTGTTTGTTTGTTTTTCTCAGTGGATCGCAATCTTCAGTGTTATTGACAGAAGAACTCTGCTCCTTGAAGTTCCAGTTATCAGTCATTCCCTTCCTAGTTCCTTGAGATCCATCTTGGTAAAAGATACAGCAACAGTACCTTTCCCTCCATCTCCACACATCACATTACATCCTTCACCAGAGGAAATGCGCTTTTATCTTAAAAAGTTAAATATCGATGAGCCTCTGTGATGTGGTTTTTAAAAGATGAAGGCGTTAAAGAACAGGAGTAGAACACAATCATAAACTTCCAATGTTGGGAAAACTCTTGAGCTTCTCTGGGAAATCGTCCTTGTACAAAACGGGATCAGCACGGTGCTCCACAACCTTCAGAGGCATAGTGCCAAATACGGACGCAAATTTGTTTATGCACTCAGACCTGGAAAAAAGAAAAGAAAGATTAAGCGCATAATATAGGTGTGTATTAATGAAGTGATGCAAGATGCATTTTATTGCTCATAATTTCGTGAGAAAGTGTTTTGTGTGGAGGAAACATGTCTCAGCTGTGAGGAATAGCGATGGCAGCACCTTGCTCATTGCGACACTTGTACTACAATTGAGCCAGATTCATTTTATTTATAAAAAAATTTAAAAGCACTGAGGAGGACACTAAACATTTTTTTCCTAACTTTTGTGGCATGCTTTTATCTCCAGTTTTTGTCTGCACTGTTTTTTGTTTGTTTGTTATCAACTTTACTCAAAAACTTATGAACAGATTTTGATGAATTTTTTTGAGAGGGAGACTACAGACCAAGCAAGTCTGATTGATTTTGAAGATTATTAAATTCTGGATTGAATAATTTTTTATAATATAATAGTTAACTATAGAATTGTGTAGGGCTGCAACAACGAATCGATAAAATCGATAAAAATCGACTAATAAAAGAGTTGGCGATGAATTTGGTTGTCGATTTAGTCGGTTCTGCAAATGAATGAATGATGGTGTCATGCCGC
>JAQNCB010000017.1:14863354-14877520 GCA_030068295.1 Euristhmus nudiceps | reverse complement strand
TTATTTTATTTCAAGAGTATTTTGATACTGTTGTTCAATAAAAAAATGAGAACAACTCAGAGCACCAAAATAAAATATAAAATAATTATGATTTCCCATCTCAGGTGGTGGCCTAACACCTTTCAAAAAATTCCACATTACTAAGCAGTTTTGACAGTTGAAGATGTCAACAAAAACACATGTATTGAAATCTGCTTGTTATACAGAGATGCCTCCCTCAGATATAGACTTTCAGTATTCTTCACGACTTTTTTCAGGATTTTTGAAAAAATTTTAAGTAACACTCCTTCCACACACATGAATTAGCAACAAATTTATTTGTAAGCAATATTATTATATAATATAGACACAGACAGATACAAGCGCGCGTGACACAGAACGCACATTCTTTTTATTTTTCCATACAAAATAGGTAACACGTCATATACATGCGTGGTGTTTAAATGTCCGCTTTTATTGTTTTGTTTTTTTTTTCAACTTACAAGCCCGTCCTTTTTTTGAAAATATATTTTCAACTCGCCAAACCGGGCGAGCTGGTAACTGAACTAACTCTCCATATGAGAAATGAAGTCGCATCTGGCGACCGGACTACTGTGAATTTCAAGCCCTGATATGGCATCACTATTTTTAGTATCGGGTGTTTATGTGTAGTTCTTTTGGGTCCAGTTATTTACTAAAATACAGATTTATTATTTAGTCATTTTTATTTTTAGGTTTCTTTTAGTATACATTTTAAGTGCTACTATTTTTATTTTGCTTCATTTTTAATTTACGTCAGATTATTGTCACTTTCCGGAACGAATTTATTATCTTTATCTTCAAAGATGTCTAGCAACCTTATGTTTCCTTGTTTCTATATAGTTTTAGTTCTTATTTTATTTTTTAAATATATATATTTTTTATTTTAGTTCACAAATACTTTTTCCTCCCAGCTAGCATTAGTCTCAATTTTTATTATCTCTATTAGTACCTCTATTATCCTACAGTACTAGACTAAAAATGAAGAACCAAGAGTCAGTTACAATTTAAAATAAATTTAGTCCTGGTGCTACTGCAGCTTTGAGGAAAAAAGACTGCTGTACCTTGTGATAAAATGCAGCTCCAGTCAACACCATCGACACCTCATTGGTCCACTCTGACTCGTACTTCCACTTTCCCATCTCATGGTCCCATAAATGGAGTCGACCAGGATATCCCACCAACCTGTCTGGAAATTCCCGCCACACCTACATGACACAAAGTAGAATGTCAAAAAGACAATTTGTATGCAGTTATAAATAATTCAAAGAAATTTTTATCATACTTAATGCCGTATTATACATAGTGCTACACCATATCAGAGATGAGGTTAGGCCTTGATTGGTTAAGGTGGAGCAGAATCAGAGTTAAACCTTTTTCTCACCTTAAAAGCCCCTCCCCTTTTCCCTACCCATAAACACAAAACAGTTTAACTAGGCTTACCCAAGGTCTACACTGGGGCATGATGTCCGTGATTAAAAAAAAGGTATAAAAAGGAGACAGCTCACACCGAGGAGATGAAACTGAAAGGAATCATGTTTCCAAGTTCATCAAGATCCACTACGAGGGCGCATCAAGGTCTGATACACTATATTAAGTTCTGTTAAGGTCTATTAATACCTGCTAAGCTCTGTTAAGCTTTACTGTGCTCTATCACGCTTCCCACATTCTATCACCATTCGCGTAAAATTGTACTACACTGTAATAAGCATGGCAAAATTCTGGTCAGTCAAAACTTTTGAAGCGTTCAATGCGATGATCGTGAATCCACCAAGTTCCCTGAAAATCATCATAAAACCACCAAGGTTCCTCAGGATCATCATGAAACAACCAAGTTCCCTTAAGATCATCACAATTCCACCAAGTTCCCTCAAAATCATCACGAATCCACTAAGTTTCCTCAAGATCATCAAGAATCCACTTTGTTCCCTCAAAATCATCACAAATTCACCAAGTTTTCTCAAGATCATTGCGTATCCACCAAGTACCATCAAGACCATCACGAATCTACCATGTTCCCTCAAGATCATCAAGAATCCACTATGTTCCCCTCAATGTCATCTCAAATCCACCAAGTTTCCTCAAGATCAATGCTGATCCACCAAGTTCCCTCCAGACCATCACAAATCCACCAAGTTCCCTCAAGATCACGAATCCACTGAGCTTCCTGTAGATCATCATGAATCATCCATGTTCCCTCCCTCAAGATCATCAAGAATCCACTATGTTCCCTCAAAATCATCACAAATTCACCAAGTTTTCTCAAGAGCATTGCGTATCCACCAAGTTCCCTCAAGATCATCATAAATCCACCAAGTTACCTGAAGATCATCACAAATCTACCATGTTTCCTCAAGATCATCAAGAATCCACTATGTTCCCTCAAAATCATTACACATTCACCAAGTTTTCTCAAGATCATTGCGTATCCACCAAGTTCCCTCAAGATCATCAAGAATCTACCATGTTCCCCCAAGATCATCAAGAATCCACTATGTTCCCTCAAGATCATCTCAAATCCACCAAGTTTCTTCAAGATCATCGCGAATCCACCAAGTTCCCTCAAGACCATCACGAATCCACTAAGTTCCCTCAAGATCATCACGAATCCACCGAGTTTCCTAAAGATGAATCATCATGAATCTTCCATGTTCCCTCCCTCAAGATCATCAAGAATCCACTATGTTCCCTCAAGATCATCACAAATCCACCAAATTTACTCAAAGTCATCACGAATTCACCAAGTTCCCTCAAGACCAACACGAATCCACTATGTTTCCTCAAGATCACTGCGAATCCACCAAGTTCCTTCAAGATTATCGCGAATCCACCAAGTTTCCTCAAGATCATGATGAAGCCACTACGTTTTCTCAAGATCATGGTGAAGCCACCAAGTTTCCTCAAGGTCATGATGAATTCAACAAGTTCCCTCAAGATAATCACAAATCCAAGTTCCCCTCAAGATCATCACAAATCCAAGTATCGCAAGTGTACACTTTAAGGCCCAGAACATAACTGTGCAAAATTCAGCTCACCATGTTTTATGAGAATGCTCATTTTGCTAGTCTCTATTAATCCCACAAGGGAAATGGTCTCTGCATTTAACCCATCCAAAGTGAGCGCGCGTGAGCGCACACACACACACACACACACACACGTAAATAGTGAGCACACACACACACACGGAATAGTGGGCTGCCACAGACATTGGGGGTCCCTGGTGAGCAGTTGGGGGTCAGGTGCCTTGCACAAATGGAGGACGGGAAGGTGGATCTCACTACCTCATCACCACACATTTTTCCTGCTGGTTCAGGACTCGAAGCAGGAACTTTTCGGTCCTAAAGCCGTTTCTCTTACCATTAGGCTACGGCTGTCCCCATGAGTGCTCATGAGTGTGTGCTGTTTTTTTCCCCTTCTTCATGGGGCAGAGTCACACGCATTTTGGGCCATAAACACTGTTTTCATAAAGAGGATTTCCCAGCCAGGTCATGTTTCTCCTGACATCACAGGACATTCTCCTGACATATTTTTCCCTTCACATTCTGTGTACTTTAGCAGCTTATTCATATTCTTATCAAGAAAAAAAAATTGTCTATTAAACCTTTAAAATGTGCAAAATGCTGAAATTTTAAAAAGGTATGGGTCTGGAGCTGAGAATATCAGAAAATTACAGTCATCCCTCGCTATATCACGCTTCAGGTTCTGTGGCTTCAGTGCGTCGCGGATTTTTAAAAAATATTCATCAACAAATAAAAAATGCCGCGAGGGGTCGCTACTGACTCGGATTTGGTTCTCAGGTTGACTGGGGTCTTGTCTCGAGTCAAATCTCGAAAGCTGATTGGTCGAGACGAATTTCCCAGCATCCCTTCTTGTGGATCGATGCTGATGTACGGATGTACCGCTAACTCTGTGTGTTGTTTACTACAGTGATATTTCTTGCACGAAATAAGTGTTTGTGACGCCCTTGAAAATGGCTCCTAAACGTTCTCGTCCTCCTACTGACTCCTCCTCTAAACCAAAGAGAAAGATGTTGACAGTGGAAGAGAAAATGAAACTATTGGACATGATTAAGGAAAGCCGTATCGTCATTACGGTTTGAATGAATCGGATTCGGTTCTCGGAATAGGGAAGAAGTTAAGGAGAATGCCACGAGGGGTCCCTACTGACTCGGATTCGGTTCTCGGGCGACTCGGCTCTGACGCCAAGAGTCAAATCTTGCAAGCTGTCGAATCGAATTTCCCATTCATGTGACAGAAAATGAGGAAGTGAGTAAAGCCGAAATAAAATTACGCTAAAAGTTCTAAAAACACATTTATTACACTTTATTTACATTCATGTACAATTACACGTATGTATTTTAAATTATTTATATTTTATTTACATCTTATGCATTGTTTTTGAATGTTTAATTGTTATTATAAGCATTTATAGTGTTGAATATATATTTACTGATATTATATACACATATACATGTACGTATACGTCAGTCGGGGGGGGTCGAGCCTACTTCGCAGAAATTCGGTCTTCGCAGGGGGGTCTCGACCCCTCATTAACCGCGAAGAGTGAGGGATCCCTGTACATCAGTATAACCCAAACCCAACTTCAAGGTAATATCGTTACACACGAAGTGCTTCATAATAACATATTCATAATTCATAATAACATCACTGACAAATTTATTATTAATAAGATCACATTTCAAATCTTAATAAATCAAGTCAACAGCAGGTATGTGTTGCAGAGTGCTGACACAGGAGCCTCCTTCCATAAATGTCACACAGGCATTTTAACATACAAAAAGTGGGATAATATTTTTATGCATTTTCCTCTCAGCGTGTTGTGCAAATGGACGCTAAACGATTAGATTATATTACAAACGGGCTAGTTGTCTGTTAGCAAACCTGTATGGTATACAAAATGTTACAGAAATGGTATCATGTTGCAATAATATCTTTTAATTAACTTTTTTTTGTCACTTTGCAGATCCAATTCAACACCCGAGTCCACAGGAGAGGAGCTAAAAAATAAACAACAATAGTGAGAAAGTGATGTGGAATGTTGAGTAATTGTGTAGCGCCATTCCTTACCTCGTATCCAAACTGCAGCTCGTCAGGGGTCAGCATGATGATGTCATCATCAATGGCCAGCACCGCCTCTGTCTCAATCTCATCGAAGGGAAAGAAACGATTGCTAAGTTTGTTTTCTTTGGTGCGCACCACTTTGAGAGGAACAGTAACTTTGGGCCAAAGAGATTCTGCACAAAAAAAAGAAGGGTTTTTAAAGTATAATTTACATTTAAGAAAGAAGAGATGTTCAACTCAAGGTCATTGAGAAACGTCCAAACACAAGGAGCACGTATGAATCCGACCGCAATGACATTCCTTGCAGAGCAAGAAAGCCAAGCTGTTATATTTTCAGTCGTGTAAGAGCTTGGGAGTGATCCACAGCACGGACAAGATGGATGGAATGTATCGTATCACCTAATAAAGCTCCAAAGAAGGTCCTGCTTTACTAAGACACAGGGGAGTGTGCAATTAAACTCTGAGACCATACTGATACGGATTTTACGGAGCCTCTCAAGTACGTTCTCATCTAGTAACGTACAGGAATTCAGGGAACAAACTAAACACTGAAATGATTCACACCTCATTTCTCTGTGTCTACAGAATTATTAGGAAAACCGCCAGGCTCTCACAGGCGGTTCTCAGGGACTGTTATCAACTTTGTACCCTGTTACTAATGTTCATCTTCCAGAAGAGAAACATTACTCACGAATCACGTCAGTTAATAAAGTCCCTCCAGGAATCACTTCACTTAAAAATCACAGAGGCTGCAAGAACAATTTTTAAAATTAGCCGGCAAAAGTAAACATAATGACCAACAAGAAAAAGGAGGAGGAGAAGAAACATGGAGGAAATCCATTCTTATTTCAGCCTGGGCTTCAGCTCTGACCTGTGAAGAGGACCTCATTAGTTGTAATGGGTCACAAAGCTCCTGCTTGGCTCCTCTAATCAAAGGCAACACGTGCCCATTAGCACACTTCAAAGTATTCCTCCATGTTATTACATTACTAAAATCTAAGAAGAGGACATAATTAATTTCTTGTTCCTCCCCTCTTCCCTAAGCAGTTAGTGTAAAGGGTCTATAAACCGGCACATAGCTAATCACCTTGTTAAGACGGATCATTAAAAAAGAGGGGGAGGGATAATATCTAATATAAGGTGACGTGTTTTTAACCATCCATAACCTCATTTCTGCTTGAAACACACACACATTTTTAAGAGGTTTAAGAAATCCAGGCCTTTAATGTATCCGCCTTCAGCTGCTGCCGTTATGTGGGGTTTTATGCCTTCAGTTACACTGATAGCCATACATGCCCATATCCAACATGCCTGACAGACAAAGTGGTACTCTTTGGATCATGACTTCCTTTCCTTCTCCATAGTCTTCTCATCATTGCCATCATGCTGGTACAAGTGCATCTTGGATTCATCTGTCCAAATCTTATTTTTAGGACAGGACAGTTTTATTTCAGAACCTTCTTTTCAAGCCTACCGTATTTCCCGGACTATACGTCGCTCCGGAGTATAAGTGGAATCACCCAAAAATGGCATAAAAATAATTAGTTGCACTGGGGTATAGGTCGCATTTTGGGGGCAGTGTTGTTTAAATGATTTTGTTAACGTACCTTTTTTTGGATGACGACAACGTGACGATGACGCACTAAACATGGATCTTTGGCGACTAAAACATGACGTGACGAGGCGTAATGAAAATGTTGGTGTGTGAGACCCTCACAGTGCGTCTCAGCCTACTCTGAGCCTAACACAGAGGGGGGGGAAACTCACCTTTACACACAGTAGCATATAATTCCACTAAAACATTAGACTGTCGGCTCAAACATATTAAAACAGTTAATGTTTTTAATAGTCTGTGTATTTAAAATTGCCACTTAAAATGTTCACAATAAATGCACTGTCTTTCCGGATCACTGGAAATCTGAGTGAGCCTTCTCAAAAGCACTAAACGCTTCCTGGGTTGCCAGGTATTATAAAAAATAAACATCTGAGCTGCGGTTGCCAGATTTAACAATTTTCAACATTTAATGGGTAAAAAAAAATAACAAAATTATTTAATAATGTGTTAATAATTTAACATATAATTCGCACTGGAGTACAAGTCGCACCCTGGGCCAAACTATGTAAAAAAAAACTGCGACTTATTGTCTGGAACATACAGTAATATGGCCCTTCTGTTCTAAAGTGTTACCAGTTTGCCTGTTCACATAAATCCTCTGTATTTACGTTCATGAAAGTGTCTCTTGATTGTAGACTTTGACAATCATAAGCCTACCTCCTCAAGAGTGTTCCTGACAAGACTGGATTTTGTGAAAGGCTTTTCAATCACCAAGGAAAGATTTCGATAATCATCCAGATTAATTGTTTTCTGTGGCCTTCCATGTCTCTTTGTGTTGCTGAGCTCATCAGTGTATTTACTCTTTTTAAAAATGTTCTAGATTAATGATTTAGAGTCTCCCCTACCCGATGTTTACACTAGCGAAACATGCCCACGATCTCCACGATTCAAAAAAGTACAGAGCTGCACAATTTATGAGCACGCATGGAGAACAAGTGGGGCATAAAAATGAGGCGGGGAGCATCCACGTAATTCAACTTGAAGGAATCGTGTTCGAGTTCATCAAGATCCCCTACAATGGCGCGTCAAGGTCTGTTATACTCTGTCAAGGTCAGTTATCGTTCTGATAAGCTCTACTATGATTCCCATGTTCTAATAGCAATTGGCGTCAAATCGTAATACATTGTGCCATGACCAGCACGATCACCCCGAATCCACCAAGTTCATTCACGATCGCGAATCCACCACGTTCCATCGAGATCATCATGATTTGTTCCCGCAACCCCCCACACTTATCACATTCTCTCAAATCAAGGAGATTGCGGACATCGTCAGAGTAAACCCAGGGTAAGTTTCTGCTACGTCTCTGAAGGAGGGTTTTAGTTTTTAAAGTCATGACGACATCCTTTATTTTCATCAGCAGTCCTTTGGAACTGCTATTAACTGTTCATCTAAATAAACACACTTGAAATCGTCACTTGAAAACAAATTGAGTACCTGGGACTTCTAAAAGCTAAATGCACTACTTTTTGGAAAACCCTTAAAATCACAACTGAAAGTACAAACTACAATCACATTTATATGGCCACATTTCAAATCTATTTTGGTGGTGTGCAAAAGCAAAATTACAAAAATCATGTTGTGCCCAAACTTAATGAGCTAAGAATTGTGTTGGGGGGGATCAAATTGTAATGATCTTGAAGAAACTTGATGGGTTGATGATCGAGCTAATCATGGCAAAATCTTTGTCAAAACTTTTGCCGCAATTATTACGATGCCTTATGTCGTTATAGAACACAAGAAGCGCGGTAGCGCACAGCAGAACTTAACAGAGAGTAACGGACTTTGATTCGCCATCGCAGTGGATTTTAATTAAATTGACAACACGATTCATTCAAGCTTCATCTCTTGGATGTCCTCCTTTTTAAACAATCACACTCCAAGCGTGCTCACAAATCATGCTGGTCCCCAGTTTATCGAATCGCAGAGATCGTGGCCACTGAGCCCCAGTGTGGATAACTGTTCCACCCTTACAACTGAACAAAAACGTACAGAAGTGCTGTTATATAATAAACACATAATAATCATAGACATTAGCATATGCTTGTGGTTCAAGAGGAACTAAACATTAGCCTGTGCCGTGACTGGAAATGAATCCTCTTCAGGATAACAGCAGTAATTCGGCTTCATTTCTCCGTTGCATCCTTGACTAATTTATTCTAACAGCATGACACAGTTTTATTCCGTTCATCAAATAAAATAAAAAATTAAATAATTCAAAGTTTACAAATGCTGGACAAACCTACATAAGCGTCTGAAAATGGACAATGAAGTCCAGTAATATAAAGATTAAGAGACTTGAAGTAGCAGTTGCTTAATTATTTTTCTTTACTGAACTGCCAGTCGTGGGTAAGCATGTAATAAAACATGAAAGTGTATATAAATATAATAACGGATGGAAAGTGATGGTGTCCATAGACATGAACAACTTATACACATCACACTAAGACCTCAAGAGCTCAAATATTTTCCACGGGCCTTCTTTCCTAAACATTTACTCATTCAGGGGCCAAATAATTGCTTCTTATTTACAATTCAAACACAAGCCAAAAAAGCAGTTTGGCTTCCACTCAATTCATGGCATGACTCTCCACTCCAATGAGGATAGAGATGTGATTGAATTTAGTCTACTTTATACCAAGACATTTATACATCTTTTCTCAGTGCTTGGCAACTTTGTCTACTAGCACCTTCTCACTAGTTTGCAGTTAAGGATGGATACAGAACCAAAAATTTATACGTGGTGCACAGTGGGGATAGAAAATAAACAAATAAATAAATTAATTAATTAACTGCTTGAATTCCAGCTGTGGTGATAACATGAACATGGTGTCAAAAGTGGGCCAAATTTAGCTTAGAGTTTTTAATGAGGCATTATAAAACACTTCAACACACTTTCATTAAATATATACAGATTTTACAAAACGATGATGGTTCCCAATTTTTTAACTAGCTTATTTATTTGATTACTCTCCATGCTTCCTACCTATTTAGTTCAATGTTTATTTGCTATTCAAAGCGTTCAATGTATATTATTAACTATTCACTAGCTTATTTACACTTGCTTGCCTACTTTGTTACTTACCTATGTACTCGCTTGCTAAAATTTGTACTTAATAATTTATTTTATTACTCAATTGATTGTTTTCTTATTTATTTACCCATGTACGTACTTTCATTTAAATATTTGCCAAAAAATATACACATGTATTCAATGGTTTGTTTATATATTATCCTGAATTCATTTGAATGTAAAATTGTTTCGAACCTTCAGGTGGACTCTTGTTTTGGTTATTCCAGACCACCAGCAGCTTGGCTAGACTCGGCACTTTGGAGATCTCTGTAATGACCCGAAAGAGACTCTCAACCCGGTCATAGGTTAGAACCACTGCGGTGAAACCCGGAGACCGAGGAGGAATTAGCGGGAGAAAAAGAGGACTGTTCACACTGGACCATTTCTGTTAAAAAGGATAAAAAAAACAACACACAACAGGGTTTAATTAAACAATTACAGAATAATCACTATAGAACATATTCAGTGTAAATATTACAGTAATACTGTATAATCTGATCTAATCTAATAAAGACATTAAAAAGGCTAGTTCAAGTATGACACCTTGTTGAAAGATAAAGGGTGCTAAGCCTCCTAAAATGGTTCTGATGGAACCATCTGAGAGGAAAACACTCTGCTGTATGGTTCTACACAGAACCTTTAAGATGGTTCAATGAGTTTTTTTTTTTTTTTTTGCTGTTTTTAGATTACATATAATAAGAAATTGGACAATTTGACAATTTTTTTTACTGTTCTTTTAATTGGAATAAATGCAAACCATTTCCATGATCAAATGATTTAAAGCACAGTGAGGTAACATGCACCGCAGCCCAGAAAACAACTTAAAATGGAATTAAAATGAAAGATTTAGCAGAAAAACTATAAAATGGTGATGCCGACCAAATGATTAAAAACAGTAAGAAGCTTCAAGCCCACACAATAGAGACCGAAATGGAGGCAAAAAGCAGATGGAGAAGTGTGCTATGACCTTTGCCTAAACCTTCTCCCTCAAAACTTAGGAAAACTTTCAAGCACCATCAGTCTCAGAGAAAAGCTTAGCCTGTAAGAGCCAAGAATTTCTTCTCGGTAATCAGGAGAAAATGTGCCCGATGCTGGACCCAAAGCTGCCTGTAAAGAGTTTCTGCCATGGAAAAAGTCGTCTCAAATCACCCACAGATCTATCAAAGTCTAATCCGTTTAATGCCCTGTTTGTATAAGCACGGCATTCTTCACCGTGTTCTCCAAGTGTGAAGCTACAGAAAGATCTGAATCAAGAGCGCTGGACAGTACACGGTGAAATCTGACTGGTTTTTTCTAACCTTGGTCATTGCCAACTTACCTAAATTATTGACTTACGGAACCAAACACATAAATATGCACTTATTCAATTAGCTTACCTGTTTATTTACTTTATTGTGCAAGTATTTACTTCTGGATTCATCTTCTAAAATCTTTATTTATATATGTACTTGTATACCTACTTACCTCTTTACTTGATAATAAATTGACTGGTTATGTATACATGTGTTCCCTAACCTTGTATTCACACTGGAGCCACGATGTCCACGAGAATCATGACGAGCATGGGAGGTCGTGGAATCAAATTATAATGATCATGAGGGAAGCTGGTGGAATTGTCAGGATCTTGAGGGAACTTGCTTGACTTGTGATTACCTTGAGGCAACTTGGTGAAATTGTGATAATCTTGATGGAACTTTGTGAATTGGTAATGATTTCAATTATTATGATTTGAAGCCAATCGTGAGAGAACGTGGGAATCGTAGTACAGCGCAGTGTAGCTTAACAGACCTCAACGAAGCACAGCGGTCCTTGATGTGCCATTGTAGGTGATACTGATGAACATGGGGACATGATTTCTTCAAGTTTCTTCTCTTGGATGTACCCTGCCTCCTTTTTATACCCCAATTGTGCTCCAAGTGTGGTCATAAATTGTGGAGGTCCACATTTTTGTGCAAACCCCTACTGCCCTTTACCTAATAATCTATTTATTTTAATATTTATATGAAACAGTGATAGAAAACAAACAATAATTAAGACTCAACATGAAGTCACAAATTATAAGCAGTTCTATTCGAAGAGCTCCGGCAAGAGATTTTAAAATCTATGAAAAGCACTCTGTAGCCCAGGTTTGGTGTTTGGTCCTTAGTGGTATGGACAGAAGTTTGGTATCAGAAGACATTGTGTGAAGGAGTATGTGGATGGGGCAGGTCAGTGAGGTAGGAGGGTGAGTAAAAAGAAGAAGTGTATCCGTTGTGGGACAGGAAGCCAGTGAAGCTTGTGTGGAGGACAGGAGTGATGTGGTCACAGAAGCAGGAGCGAGTGAGTAGGTGTGCAGCAGATTTCTGGATATAATTATATTTATTTCAGACTTTGGATGAAATGCCAAAGAGGATGCTGCAGCAGTTGTTAATGTTGAATGTAACAAAGGCATGGGTTACTGTTGTTCACCTACTTACATTTTTACTTGCTTAGTTACGCACTTGCTCCTTTACTTGCTGACCTACGCGCTTACTCCTTTATTTAGTAGTTATTACAGAATAAGAGCTCCTGAAATTAAATGTCCACATACTTTGGATAGACATAACATTGGACCATATTTCCCCTCATTAAATAAATAATCAAACGTAATGTTTTTGGCATTTGTTTAATTGGGTTCTCTTTACCTTCCTTTAGGGCACGAGGAAGTGAGCGGTGTGAGCTCTGAGTGATTTAATTTGTGAATGCAGACAAGGCATCACTGTACACTGAGGTTCAGTATTTTTATAACACTGAAGGTCTCAGCCGAGTTTTATGGCTGCGCTGCTGTAGAATCAGTGCAGTGGGGGTGCACATGAGCCCTGGCAGGACTTGGGTGAAGCTGGGGGAGCTGGGATATCATAGGCGTCAGTGGTTGTCTGCTGCCAGTGTGAGGCTTGGCTCTTCTTCCTAACCCTGCTTTAAAAACAGCCCATAAACTCCAAAAGATGCACAGACTGGAGGGGAGATCAAGTGACACTGTAAAGTAAATATTGCAAAGTGCTCGCTTGGAAGCTCTCTGATGCGGTCATGTAGAGCGCTGCTCTTAACTGGCCTCCAGGAAGAGGGGGCGGATGGAGGAGGAAAAGAAGGAGGAACGAGTAAAGCCTTGCTGATGTGCTGCACTTTTTCAAGTTGCCATTCCGGTCTCCATGCCAAATGAAAATAATCTGTTTTTGTGCAAAATAATTTTAGATTTCATTTCTTCATTACAAATCAAATATTAAACAATTAACCCTGTTTTTAGGTTCTATACATTTCAAGCTTTCAGTTTTCTTACTGATTCAGAGTTTCTCTTCTTTCTGGAAAACTTTAAATGATTATCTAACAACACCGGCAAAAATAAGCGGAAATATTTAAAAATAATGACGGCAATAATCCTATATTTGTTTTCTTGTAACATTATGATTGGAAACACCTTACAAATTTAGGACATTTCTACTTGCTACATTGTTCCACAGTGTGCAAATAAACTCCTTTTAAAGTGATAATTAAGAGGGAAAAGTATACAGTATACATCCAAGCCTTTATATGTGTTTATTAATTTCACACCGACTCTCAGCCATACAATGCAAGTCAAACAGTAACTATAAAAACGACTCCAAACTGCGCTCATGTCAAGATGTGATAAGTGACAAATACAGAAACCCCACAGTATCAATGTATCTTTTACCAGCAGTGTTTAGAACTTAACAGCCTTTTACTGGATAATAATATGAACACACCAATCAGGTTAAACAAGCAAAAACAAACAAAAAACACTAATAACAACACTCAAACAAAGTCATTCAGCTTTGTTTGTTTGAGATTGCCCTCATCCTCCTCTTGTTCAGTGATTTTGGTGCAGTAAAATGGAAGAAATCACCAGACTCAAAACTTATTCCCGTATTTTCCGGACTATAAGTCGACTCATCCAAAAACGGCATAATAAAGAAAAAAAAACCATAAACAAGTTGCACTGGAGTATAGGTCGCATTTTGGGGGCAGTGTTGTTTAAATGATTTTGTTAACAGACCTTTTTTTGGATGATGACAATGTGACGATGACGCACTAAAAATGGATCTTTGGCGACTAAAACATGACGTGACGTGACGAGGCGTAACGAAAATGTTGGTGTGAGAGACACTCGCAGTGCGTCTCTGCCTACTCTGCGCCTAACACAGAGAGGGGAGAGAAAAGGCTCACCTTTACACACAGTTACACACAGGAGCATATAATTCCACTTGAAACATTAGACTGTCGGCTCAAACATGTTAAAACGGACTCTTCATTTCAATTTAAACTCTTCAGTTTATGATATGCTTTATATCTTGCGTGAGGAGTCATTTAGCTTAGCATTAGCATTTAGCCTCTTATTTACCTGT
>JAQNCB010000017.1:14600078-14610616 GCA_030068295.1 Euristhmus nudiceps | reverse complement strand
CAACATTCAAAGTCCCTACTCTCAGGCCCAGACTCTTGCCTTTCCTCTTCTCTCTCTGCCTACGGGCCCGTTTTCCTTCTCTCCTTCTTTGACCCACAGTAGCCCAATTTCCACCAGTCCCTGTAGGATATCGGCACTAATGGCGGTCGTTGTCAACCCGGGCCTCGACCGATCCAGTGTGGAGGTCATAGAATCGATTCGCATATTTACTTTGGCACAGTTTTTATGCCGGAGGCTCTTCCTGATGCAACCCTCTGCATTTTTCCGAGCTTGGGACCTGCACAAGGAAGACACTGGTTTGTGACCCCTTTAGGCTGCATTAAAATCCCAGACTACACCAAAAAACAAAAACAAAAAATGGGTCCTTATGACCCTGTCTTTGTGTACAGTAGTATCGTCATGCTTGAACATTCTCTAAACTGTTGCTACAAATGAATGTATTTAACATTGTCCTTCAGTGGAACTCAGAAATCTCAACACTGAAGAACAGCCCCAGAATATTATCCATCCTCCACCAAGCTTTATTGCTGGCATTATGGGAGGTACCAGTCTCCTGGCATTCACCAAATCCAGATTCATCCATCAGACTGTAAGCTAGTGAAACATGATCCATTACTCCAGAGAACAAAGCATGCTTTCCACCGCTTCAGCAGACACTTGGCATTGTTCAAAGTGATCATACGCTTGTGGGCAGATGTACAGTGATGGAAATCCATTTCATGAAGCTCCAAACACACAGTACGTGTGTAGAGGGGGTTTAGCTCTCTGTCATGAAGATGCAATAGAGGATGCACAATTTTCAGGACACATTGTAAACTTGGGTGTTTGGCAGCTCCACTCTGGTCTACTACTTCGTACCTGAGATGTTGCTGCTCAATGTTTCTATTTCATTACAAAGACACCAGGAATTATAACAGCCTAACCTTATGAACTAATTACTGAGGTCTTTGGTTGGACCAATTCTACTCATTCATTTTCCAAGCCACTTATTCACGGGGAAGCTGGCACCCATCTCAGCCAACTCTGAGCGAAGGCAGAGTACACCCTGGACAGCTCACCAGGCCATCACAGAGCGGAAACACGCTGACTCTTATCGAACATGGGCAATGGTTCTTTTACATGCCTCCCACCATAGACAGTGAGAGACATGGCCTGCATTTGGTAACCCAGTTAGCTGAATTGGGGGGGGACAGTGGGGACAACTGTTGACAGTGGGGCTTGAACCCCCAACCCTGGGATCAGCAATCCAGCACCTTACCACCAGGCCACCGCTGCCCCAACCAATTCTACTACCGCTGTATTTTTATAGAGACTGTTTGGCTATGTATTATATTCTTATGCTGTATGTATATTTACTGACTTACATCTTAGTTCATGTATAATTTTCATCAGTATTTTATCTGCATATTCTTATATCACTTGCTAAGTGCTGTTTTGTTATGTCATTGTGTTTTATGCCAGAGTTGTGCCATTGTCTTTTACATCTTTTTTTTTCTGTCTTTTCATTTTCTTTGATGTCATGATGCTCTGTTGTTTTAAAAAGAACTCCTTGTGGCTGATAAAGTTTTATTTTCCTTACATGCTTAATTTCACTGTAAACTTTATTTTTTAATCCTCTGCTTCCACGACAGCGGTGGCCTGGTGGTAAGGTGCTGGATTACTGATCCCATGGTTGGGGGTTCAAGCGTCAGTGTTGTCCCCCCCAGTTCAGCTAACTGGGCTACCAGAATGAATGAATGTATGTTTCCACCAATTTTGAGTGGAACATTTTGATGCATCATTAAAGCAAGGCATTACAAAATGTACAATTAAAGTAAAGTGTAGTATCCACATAAAAAAAAACAGGTAGGAAGGAAAGGAAGTAAGAGATAGTCTGAATATAGTTCCTTTATGGCTCATGTTGTGGTCCAAAAGATTCAAAATTTGCTGCTTCAATACAAAGACAATTCTACACACAAAGGTCTATTTGCTGTCTATGCATCGTCCTCACAAATATGAAATGCTAATGGATGCTAGTGGTGACACAAAAAAGACAGCAGTGTTAGATAAGAGCATGATGAGGATTCATCTCAAAGGACTTATTGTATGTGGATAGTATAAACAGCCTAAATGAAACACTCAGTCTCGTGAAAGTCAATTTGAAAAAAGACCTCAGTGTTTTCAACATTTATGAGACATGAGACTGAATAGGGAACACAATTCTTTTTTCTTTGCATTTGAAAGGCTCTCAGAGCACTTGTCATTCCCACCATGAACTTAGACCCCAGCTATGTAACACTGATTTATGGATAGTAAAAAGAGAACTGTCATGAAATAACACAAATGTCCACTGGCGCTCATGGATGCAGCAGCTTTTAGTACCCTCACGCCTGCAACTGCCTGGTCTTTAAAAAAGAAATATGCTTAGAGTTAGTAGCATAATTATTGTTTCAACATTATCTCTAATTGAATGAACGGGGTTGGACCCCTTTTTGCCTTCAGAACTGCCTTAATCCTTCGTGGCATAGATTCAACAAGGTGCTGGAAACAGTCCTCAGAGAGTTGGTCCATACTGACATAGCATCAAGCAGATGCCGCAGATTTGTCGACTGTACATCCATGATGCCATTCTCCCGTTCCACCACATCCCAAAGGTGCTCTCTTGGATTGAGATCTGGTGTTGCGGAGGCTGTTTGAGAACAGTGAACTCATTGTTATGTCCAAGAAACCAGTCTGAGATGATTCGAGCTTTATGACATGGCACGTTATCCTGCTGGAAGTAGCCATCAGAAGATGGGTACATTGTGGTCATAAAGGGATGGACATGGTCAGCAACAATACTCAGGTAGGCTGTGGCGTTGCAGCGAGACTCAGTTGGTATTAAGGGGCCCAAAGTGTGCCAAGAAAATATCCCCACACCATCACACAACCACCACCAGCCTGAACCGTTGAGACAAGGCAGGATGGATCCATGCTTTCATGTTGTTGATGCCAAATTCTGACCCTACCATCCGAATGTCGTAGCAGAAATCGAGACTCGTCAGACCAGGCAATGTTTTTCCAATCTTCTATTGTCCAATTTTGGTGAGCCTGTGTGAATTGTAGCTTCAGTTTCCTGTTCTTAGTTGACAAGAGCTGTCTCAAGGTTCGACATGTGCATTCAGAGATGCTCTTCTGCATACCTTGGTTGTAACCAGTCTGGCCATTCTGACCTTTGGCATCAACAAAGATTTTCGCCCACAGAACTGCCTCTCCCTGAATATTTTCTCTTTTTTGGACCATTCTCTGTAAACCCTAGAGAGGATTGTGCATGAAAATCCCAGTAGATCAGCAGTTTCTGAAATACTCAGACCAGCAGGTCTGGCACCAACAACCATGCCACGTTCAAAGTCAATTAAATCACCTTTCTTCAACCATTCTGATGTTCGGTCTGAACTGCAGCAGATTTGTATGGACAGCAAGCTATTTAGAAATAAAACAAACGACGCACACAGGGACCACTTTGTTTTCAAAAGACATGAACTCAAGTGAACCAGAAAATGAACTTGAAATGAAGCATGCTGAGATAATCTTTGAGTGTGGTTCACTTGTGGGCCGTTTTAGAGGAATCAGAGTTCATGTGCTGACATAAGAACAAATCATCAATCTGAGACCACTTGGAATACTAAAGTGTATAAACACATACAACTTACGTCAGCAATGACCTCCTCAAGTGGAAAACACGATGCACAAAACAAATCTATGACTAGAGGTAAGTGGCTTGAAGTAAATGTGTGAAATGATGTTCAGGTTTCATTAAACAGCCAAACAGGCTTTAGGGCACACAAAGGATAGATTGAAGGGTGATTGTATTAGGACTTCAGGATAATGCAACACCCAGAGAGTGCTCTGTATAATACCAATATAATCCTCGACCAAACTAATTGCCTATAAATAACAAATGTCAACACAAAGCACACAGCCATCATGTGTAACATCATTGTTCATTTTATAGCCTTTTGAAAATATTCATCTTTTATTCATCTCATTTTTTTAAATAAACCCAGACTTTTTCTTCATGCCTTTACATTCTGTCCAGTATATTAACACCTACACAATGGAGGGAAAAAAACCTCCTTGTTCATTTTGTACCTGGTAAATAAAAGATTGGAAGTTTCATTTTGAGTGGGAGGATCAAGTCAGTTTTATGAAAGCGTGGAACATGTTCTATTAGATTTTGTGGCAGAATAACCACCTACAGCTCAGGAAGCGTCAGTTTGTTATTAGATTTTGAAAGAGCAATCACAAACCTCTGATACCGTGGCTTCGTTCAGTTACAGAATAGCCAGAGCGTACCATTAATTTTGACATGTTCAAGGAATACCAAGGCTCTAATGACAGTATAACACTGTGTGAAAACAGTCATCAGTCTTCTAGGTGTATTCTCTATATATATTTACAAAATGAATAAAACTGTCCAGGGTGTACTCTGCCCTTGCCCAAAGTCAACGGAGATGGGCGCCAGTCTCCCTACGACCCTAATTAGGATCAAGCGGTCCAGAAAATGAATGGATGAATGAGTGAATAAAACTGTCCAGGGTGTACTCTGCCTTGCCCAGAGTCGACTGAGATGGACGCCAGCCTCCCCACGACCCTAATTAGGATTAAGCGGTTCATAAAATGAATGAATAAAACTTTAAAAGAAGCTGCAGATGGATGTGAAACCAGTTACAAGTGCTTGTTGTCTACATGTGACGTAACAGACACACTGTCGATGGTAACGTAACAAGCCTATATCTACCGTGATGTATCCAATCTAGTACACACAATAGATATATGCTTGTTCCATTACCATAGATACAGGGTGTGCCCATTATGTCACACCTTCCTCCATAAAAGAATATTTGGGATTCATCAGTTTGTTCAGGAAATGATTAGTACGCGCAGACGCACTTTCCCGTTAGTCTTGAAATATTTCGACATGGCTAAGGCTGTACAATTATTACGGATCATTTTCAAGTTGCTCTCCAACTATATTCATTCATTCATTTTCCGAACCGCTTAATCCTAATTAAGGTCATGGGGAGGCTGGCGCCCATCTCAGCCGACTCTGGGTGAGGCCAGAGAACACCCTGAACAGTTCACCAGGCCATCGCAGTGCTCTCCAACTTTGCATACAAAAATATAATTCATGTAGTTATGATAATTATCATTTTGCTTCATATTATGAGATTTTCCTAGACATTTCATAATTGTTTCATAATATGTAAATGCTACATTGATTGGCTCATCTTTAGTAAATTGTAAAACCGATTTCCTTTTCCTGACTTGGACCATTCTAAACATTTCAGGAACTTGTATCAGTCTGTCGTATACACCAGATTCTATGATTATGTGTTTCAGACATTTTTATGATGCAAAACTATGCTCTGCATTAGCATTATTTTGATGAGATATATGCACACAGTAAAACAGTTTAATTCATACACAGCAGCACACACAGGAAATACATTAGACAGCCATGGGGCTGGTGAAGACAATTACAGTATTTCTGACTTTCACTCTACTCTAATTTTCCCATCTATAGGGACAAAAACAACTAGAAAGCATTTATAGAGCGTAAGATACCTTTGCACGGATAACATAGCAAATTATCCTATATGGGTACTGTTTTAAATTACACACTTACTCGTTACACAATATACAATATAGTGAGTGGGCATTACAAAATTAGTATTAAAAAAAAAAAAAACCCTCTTAAGGTTTTCTGAGATAGTTGAGGACTGATCTTTCAGGGTCACCAAAGGTCAAAGGTAATTGTTTGATTTGTAAGTACATATATGTTTTTTTTATTAGTGTTCCATAGTAACAGGGTTTCTATTAGCAATCTTTTCAAAGTTATACATGTTCTATTTTCAAAATATTGTGACATTGCTCTGACCTTTACTGCTGACCTTGACATTCCAAAATCAAATCAGCTCTGGGACTCAGGCTGGGTAGTGTCTCAACCAAGATTGGTGAAAATCAAACATGAACAGACAGACAGACGCACAATGATTACATTGTGCATTTTGATCAAACAGGCTTATCTTGAATGTCAGTAGATGCCCTTGATGTGTGGCAACTTTCCATAATATTCTGTCAGTAACATCAGGGGTATTTGTGGCTAGAGTACCACCTTTTTATACCCTAGAATTTTGTGTGACATTACCAGCTATTTTTCCTCTCTCTCTCTCTCTCTCTCTCTCTCTCTCTCTCTCTCTCATTCTATTTGCTCCTAAAATCATAATACAGCAGATCTGGGCATCATACTGCCCGCAGGCCACATCCAGCCCATTGGTCTTTTTAATCCGGGCTCGCCAAAGATTTTATTGGTACAGAATTCATGTTTGATGTGAATGATCGATTGCATTCATTTCACTTTGGCTTGTAATGACAGCATTTCAACACCAGGTGGCACATTGGGCAAAGAGCGCATAGACAGCAAGTACAAAGAAGAACAAAGTTGGAAAAATTAGCATAACACGCAGGACAGTGACTCGGTGTATTGAAATAATTGGACGAACACTCAATGATTAATGAAAACTTTGAGATGAGTAGTTTTTGGTTATGGAATTCCTGAAAGGAAAAACACATGGAGAAGATTTATATAACAGTGTGTCAGCGGGCTTGAAGAGACACAAGTTACCTTGGAGTGCGCTCACCAATATTACTACAGGTGGGTCACCAAATCTGACGGGAGAAAAACGTCGGGCTGCTCAAAAGAATCCAGGACAGGGTAGAAGAGGACAACGCTGAGCAGGAGGTAGTTTTCCTGCACTGCATAATTCACCAGGAAGCACTGTGTAAATCTGTGTTGCAGCTTAACCACGTAGTGAAGCCAGTTGTGAAACTCGTTAACTTTATTTGAGCCAAAGTCAGTCAGTCAGTCGTTAGTTTATTCATTTTCTTGAAGAAACACGCTGATCACAGGGACTTACTTTACCATTCTAATTTCCGCTGGTTAAGTTTGAGGAAAGTATGTCACCGAGTGGGAGCTCAAACAGGAGATTTTCATTTTTGAAGCTACTTGAGAACATTGACTGACACAGATCGGCTTTGTGATTTAGATTTTACTGTGGACATAATGACACACATGAACGAGCTGAATGTGACGCTACAAGGGAAAAACCAGTTTGTGCATGAAATGCAAGCAAACATCAAAGCCTTCAAAACCAGGCTAGTTTTATTTTCAAAGCAAATGTCAGACACGTCATTCACTCATTTCCCCACACTGGCTACATTAAAAGAGGCTCCACAACATACGAAAAAGGAGTTTGCATGTCCTCCCCGTGCTTGCGTGGGTTTCCTCCGGGTACTCCAGTTTCCTCCCACTGTCCAAAAACATGCACAGTAGGCTAATTCACTGTTCCAAATCTCCCTTAGGTGTGAATGGTTCTGTGGGTGTCGGCCTTGGGATGGCCTGGCCAGCTGTCCAGGGTGTACCCTGCCCTTGCCCAGAGTTGGCTGAGATGGGCACCAGCCTCCCTGCGACCCAAATTAGGATTAAGAGGTTCAGAAAATGAATGAATGAATTTAGTTCAGCCTATTGGTCCGGCCCTCCACAACATTTCCTTTTTCTCGTGTGGCCCCTTGGGAAAATTAATTGCTCACCCCTGTAATACAGGATGTTAAAGATAAATCTTGAACCAGTGGGTATATTCAAGCAATAAGCTGTGTGTAAATAATAATTTGATTACCTTACCTTTTTTTTTATTGAATTTTCAAATGCAAGTGTTTTTTTGGGGGGTCAGCCTGACAGGGTGTGGGATACCAAACAGGAATGGCATGATCTGATTAGTCCACTGTGCGAGAATTAAAAATGAATAATTCATGCTGAGTGAATAATGCTTGAATCAAAACAACGGACACCCATGGTTTATCTTGATGACTTGGAAGAGGCAACATCATTGTCACAACTTAAAAAGGAAAAATAAACCATACAAATCTTGTTTTATTTAGTTTTTCTTGCGTTTCTGTATGTAGTGTATACTAAAACTAGCTCGCTACACAATGCTTCGTTTTTGTTCAGAGCATGCAGAGACCTGCCTCAGTCATGGTTAGAATATGTCCATGTTATATATATTTACTGAAAGCATAAAGATTTTATGTAGAAAAAGGTCAACAGCAGTAAACGTAGGCTAAAACTCTATATACCTAATATTACCTTTATTATTTATGATACTTCCTCTACATGTACAAAATTACACACTGCATTTTCTCAGCTCTATATTTCCATTGCTTTCAGATTTCAGATAATAGACCATATACTAAAAAGACATAGACAGACAGCGTGTGAGCGAGCTAGTGAGACAGACAGAGAGAGAGGAGAAAAATAATTGGGAATGTCATCCTAAATTCTAAAATTGTTTACAAAGGTGTTACTGTCGCTTTATATCCGTGTAGCCACAAATATCCTTCCTGTTATCAAAAGAACATCATGGGAAGTCCGTGACCCAAGGGACATTTGAAATAAGCCTGTTTGAACAAAATATGTTGCTTAAAAGCTTTTTTCCACAAAATAATCAATCACATGACAAATTGTTCCTATCACTGATGAAAAAAGCAGCAACAAAAGGAAAAAAAAAAACCTTTTTGTAGAATTAAAATCCAAGCTTATGGATTCTTAATGTCCATTAAGAACAGATTGTTCTTGACCTTCAGGAAGCAAAAAAAAAAACCTGCCTTGAACAATAACAGCCTCAGATGTTAAAGAAAAAAATTAAAGAAATTCAACCTGACATGTGAAAACACAAGAAGACATGAATGAATTCATGATCTCTACTTCCTGTCAAAGGCCGTCAATGTCTTCCACTGTCTATAGTGAGAGGTATGTAAAGGAACCATTGCTGACTCTTGTCAAGAGTAGCTGCATAGCCGTCAGCGTATTTCTGCCCTGTGATGGCCTGGCGAGCTGTCCAGGGTGAACTCTGCCCTCGACCAGTTGGCTGAGAAGGGCGTCAGCCTCCCCGCAACCCTAATTCGGATTAAGCAGTTCAGAAAATGAATTAATGGATAAATGTACAATAATAATGATAATTATTATTATATAATAATAGTAGTAATAATAATAGCTACAGCCGGAAAAAAAAGACCCCAAGGTCGACTCAGAACACACTATGATTCCCATTTGGTCTGGGAATGCCTCGATGTCCACA
The DNA here is from genome assembly GCA_030068295.1 of Euristhmus nudiceps. NCBI lineage: Eukaryota > Metazoa > Chordata > Actinopteri > Siluriformes > Plotosidae > Euristhmus > Euristhmus nudiceps. The sequence continues at coordinate 14,601,461 of JAQNCB010000017.1, read as the reverse complement.
AGAAGAGCTAGAGGAAATGGCTGGGGAGAGGGATATCTGGACCTCACTGCTTAGGCTGCGGGCCCGTGACCCAACCCCAGATCAAGTCGAAGACATTCATGATGACAAATATATGTCTGTGAGTGTGCGAAAAAATAGACAAAAATGTCCAGATAGTTTTCATCTGGGTTTGCTCCTACTATCCAGGAACATAGTAGTGTGTAGGTGGAAGAGGCTCGGACGACTTTATGCCTACACACGAATGTGTGCATGCTGTCCTACCATTAAGAACAAATTCCAATCTCACGCCAGTATTCCCAGGACAGACTCCAGATTCTCAACCCCACAAAATAGGAAAAAGAGCTGAACGAAGATTCAATAACTGCTTGATAATGAGATGAATGTGTGTGATACAGACAAAAATACATTAAAACCTAATCAGATTAATCAGTGAAATTGCAAGAGCTCAATTTCTCATTTGACTTTTCATGATATTTATATCTTATACGGGATAAAAGACAGGGTCAAGGGGAAAAACAAAATACCTAAAAAAGAGGCAAAAATAAAAATTTTCCTCGAAGACAGACTACTTCTATTTATTTTACATATTCCTTCGCAGTTTTAATCCTTTAGCTTCAAATGTGTTTGAAAGAAGATTATCTTTTTTTTTTTTTTTTTGATTTTGACATACTGTATTAATCCTGCAAGAGACATTTGGCTTCTGTATTTCACCCATCCGAAGTTAGTACACACTCAGAGAAGTGGGCTGTTTACACACTGTGGTGTTCAGAGAGCAGTTAAGAGTTAGGTGCCTTGCTCAAGGGTACTTCAGCCATGAAGGGGGGAGAAAAGGAAGGTGCTACTCACTCCTCTCCCACCACACATTTTTCTGGTTCAGGAATCAAACCAGTGACCTTTGAGTTCCAAACCAACTTCTCTAAACAGGAGCAGGCCATGGCTGCCCCAATATTGGTAGCACTTCCTATTAAAGCCATTTCCATAACAAACTAGTGTTTAAACCAAAGCCAGGAGAATCGAGTACATTACTCAGTTTAAAATTACACTGAATTTCAGATATACAGCCATGGATGAAATTATTGGCACGCCTGGGATTTTTCCAGAAAATACACCATTTCTCCCAGAAATTGTTGCAATTACAAATGTTTTTAGTATCAATGTGTTTATTTCTTGGATGTGCATTGGAAAAAAAACTCTACCTTAGTCTTGTCTTACCTGAGTAAGCCTCAATCCTTCTGGGAGAACGTTTTGTGGACAGACGAGACGAAGGTAGAGCTTTTTGGAAAAGCACGTCATTCTACTGTTTATTGAAAAAAGAATGAGGCGTACAAAGAAAAGAACACAGTGCCTACAGTCAAACATGGTGGAGGTTCAATGATGTTTTGG
>JAQNCB010000017.1:14570519-14581516 GCA_030068295.1 Euristhmus nudiceps | reverse complement strand
CTGATTGGTCGAGACGAATTTCCCAGCATTAGAAGAGGCTGGGATTCGAATCCGAGTCAGTAGCGACCCCTCGTGGCGTTTTGCTGAATTTTTCTATATATACACATTTTTTTTAATATTTAAAAAATCCACGATACACTGAAGCCGCAGAACTTGAAGCACGATATAGTGAGGGATGACTGTATTCCACTCTGCACTCGTGTATCAAGCACTGTTTAACAGCATTTTGCTACAATCTTTTACAATTTATATATATATATATATATATATATATATATATATATATATATATATACACACACAGATATATACACACACATGTATATGTGTATATATATGAAAAAAATCTGTCATTTTCTTAAAATTTCTTCAAGACTTTATCTCACTCTGACTTGAGTGAAGCAACTGTGTGCACACAATGCCCTCCGAGTTTAATAAAGTACTCGGATTCTGATTATATTTATTTCTCACAGATTTTTTCCTTCATTAGTGTTTGGTTTCCATCTTTCTTTTTCTGCTCCTTCCTCTCTTTAATGACATCTGTATTCGTTTTTTTTTTGTCATTCTCATCTCCAAATATAAGACATAATTTAAGACAAAATTGTATTAAATATAATTTCCAGAAGCAGGGTTTTGTTTTCCTTTAGCATTTAAATTTCTGATACTCATTTCGACAAAAACAAATAGCTCGAATGAAAACTCTACAGGAGAAAGATTAAAGAAAACTTCATGTGTAAACACAACTCGGACACAGACACACTCACAGCAGGACACTGAACTTTTACTTTCCTCTATGGGACTTTATCTTCACTTCAAGTATTCAAAAAATGTTAAATAAAAATGAGATTTAAATAGTGGACAACTCTGCACATTTGCCACATTTGTTTTTCTATTTAAATTGTACCCCATCCCCTTATAAACAACTATATACAGTTGGAGTCAGAGCTGGAATCTGAACTTTACAGGGATAAGAAATGGTGAAGATATGAGGAGAGGGGGAAACATATGTGGGAAGACAGTATGCAGTCCAGCTCCCAAACTGCTGGCGATGGGTTCATCTCTAAGCATCATGTGATATGTTCTGTCACATCCACCAGCAGAGGAACAACTGGACATGTCAGGGCCGAGATGCGAGGCATCTTGTGCTATCAGAGGAATGAGTGCGCTTCTGATCTCTCCTAAATCACATCGCTGTTCACTTATGGACTCTGAATGGTCAGAAGGTGCGGATTTGTTCATTTTATAATAGTGGCTTTAACATTAGGGAAGCAGTAAGTAAATTTCATTGACACGCGCCTGTATAATAACAGCGCCTAAATATTTGTATTGTTTCTTTGAGATTTATGGAAGGAGCCTCAGTTTCGAGAACAATAATTACTTTTCCCTTATTCTTCAGGACAGAAGCATTAACTCTTGACATTTTAATTCCTGATAAGGAATCAACAGTGCCTAGATGCTATCTTGAAAAAAAGAACTTCCTTGTTTTGTATTCAGTGTAAAGTTGATCGGTTTTTTTTTGTTTGTTTTTTAAAAGTACAATTCGTCAAACTTGAAGAAATAAATGTAATTCCTGACTGTTATGGTTTAAGAGGAAGAAAAGACTTTAGGATGTGATATTAATGGAAAATAATCAACTTTTATTTAGCCACACCCACTGGAAATGAGTGATTGTGTGTTCTGATTGACTCTTTTTACTACTAGGATATCAACTCATTTGCCCGGAGTACAGAAAAACCTAATGACAGCAATTTCCTGACCCGACGCCATCTGATAAAACTTCAAAAAACCAACTTAAAAAACAAAACCAAAACTATACATTTGATGGTAAGAATGCATTATTTTTTTGTTAAGTTTTAATTATTATTCTAAAACTTGGCATGAAAGAAGCTGTCAATTTGCTGGTTTGTTTGTGTTTATTTATTTGACATGTTGTGTAGCCTGCAAAACAGAAATTAACTTGTATAATTAAAAACTTGAATCAAGAAAAATTGCTTTACATTCAAGTGGATGTATATATATAACAAAACACTCTCATCACACATGGTTGATAGCCAACATGTACAACTTGATTTCATGGAATAACTTAATTGTCAGGGTATAACTCCATCTATGTCCACACTGTTCTGGCTGTGCTGCTTTACACCACCTCAAATGTTGATTATTTTCCTTTAACAGCATCCCCAGTCATTTTCATTTAAAAATATTTCAGAGAGCTGAGTGTGTGATCATACGCTTTGTGTGCATTTTCAGAAATGGTCTCTGAACTATTTTCTGTTATCACACTCAGAAAAACATATGACTTTGCAATGATTAGTGCTATTATTAAGTTTAACATTTACAGGGAAGAGGTATTGGATGAGAACATGATCATTACCTCACAAATCATGCTCATATGCCCATATTTGTCATAATGCCGTACGTGAATATTTATCAAATACGCTCAGTATATGGAGGTGCGCTTGAGATCCAAAAATCCAGCAGAGTTGAGTTGAAATGTGGTTCAAAAAAAAAAAAAAACCAAAACAAAAAAAACAAACAAAACAAAAAATCTCAACGTGTGTGGAATGTTACCTGATGGTGATAAATTCACAGAAGTCCGAACGTATGAGCACCTATGGCATGAAAGTCTGCCATATAACAAATCCTACACCATATATTATAATTCACACACAATCATTTCTCGCCATGACCTGCTCACTCAGACGCCATGGAGAAGAGAATCAGCACCAATTACATTTCAGAAAAAAAAACCAACAACAAAAAAAATAGCAATGTCAGTTCTGTGCTACGTAGATACGCTTACAATACGACAGCGCACAAAAGCATATCCACGTGTGTGAGAGAAAAAAAAAAAATCCTATGGTGCTACATGACTCAGATTGGATTCTCCGAATGATTCCAGCAGACTGATGTCACGCAAATATTACTGTACAAAATATTTACAAGATCCAATACAACATCTGTTTTAAGTGCATTTTTAACAATATACAAACATTAATTCAAGAAACTATCTAATCCCCTTTCTCTCCCTCTCCTGGATCTATCGTGCATGATTCCTACAGATAGGAATTTCGACACTTTTTTACAGAAAAAAAAGGTAAAAACATACAAGTACTTTTCACAAAAATCACTGTAAGGCAGGTCTATGGGTAGGTGTTGGTCTTCACATCATAAATGTTTACATACGTTGACTTTGGGAACTTGCTTTTGTGGATTGTTTCATCTTATGCTGCTGCAAAGTGATATCCACCCTCAAACATACAACCCTGGGATTGGCTCGTGTTGCTGGGATTGACAAAGGAGTGAGAGTATGCCCCTCCCACCCTGAAACCACAGATTACTGCTGTACCATGGTCTGATTCAACCTTATGATCTCTGACAGTAAGGATGAGCCTCCGTCCCCTGATACTGTCAATAACACGAATAAAATTGTACGTTACCCAAAGTTTACTATCGAAATATTGAATTTTACATCAAACAGCATTCAGAAAAAAAATTGCATATTTGTATTCCATCATCTAAGAAGCCCATTTTCACTTGCCATCATTTACATATTATATGAATGGAAATATTTGCTTGTGCAGTGCAAGTATAAAATATACGCTTATTAATAAATAACCAAATACTAAAACCTTTACGCTGTGAACGCAAATATTTAAAATCTTAATAAAAAGTCTTTATTAGAGACTTCACGTATTTTTATACTAATGTATAAAAGGAGCAGTGGCGTTCGGAGGCTCTGATGCAATAAAGTTCAGGAAAGTTTACAGGAAGTGCTTTTAACTGTATCGCTTCATTTTTTTTTTTTTTTTTTTTTTTTACATCCTCAAAAGTTTGTTTGGATTTTGCCAGACATAATTAATAACCACACGACTGAAAAGAGAAAAGCTTCCACCTCACGTGTTTCAGGAACCTGGAATGCTAAATCATAACCAGCACTTCTACCACTTTCAAAGTACCACATCTGCTTCTATGAACTAGCATTTCTACAGGACAATTAAATTTGTGTTTGGTTAAAAATTTGATCCCAAGTGGCGCATCGACAAGGGGCACGACTGTAAACCCGGAGATCACAGGATTGAATCCGGGTTAAATGCACAGCCGTCCGTGCCGGGAGTCCAAGGGAGCCAATTGGCTGAGCTCTCATGGGAGGGTGGGACAGCATCCGCCGACTTCCCTGCCATTCACAGCGATCGTCAGCCACACATGGGCGTCTGCGAGCTCATTCGTATGAGGGGGCGAATGGTGCTTTCATTCCGAGTGCGTCAGATCGTCTTCAAATGCGCATGGCGTCACAGTTCGAAAAGAGATGGGTGGCATTACATGTCACAGAGGGGGCATGTGCATGCTTTCGTCCCCCCCAGGTCGGTGGTGTTCGTGCGATGGGAGGGAATTGGATACGACTAAATTAGGGAGATTGCGATAGCCTGGCAAGCTGTCCAGGGTGTACCCCGCCCTCGCTCAGAGTCAGCTGAGATGGGCACCAGCCTCCGTGTGACCCTAAATTTGGATTAATCGGTTCAGAAAATGAATAAATTACGGACAAAATGGGAAAAAAGAAAAAAAAATTATATCATTCAGCAACACCATAAACGTCTCCCATCTGTCTAATCCTCACATCATTAGTGTTTCCTGTAAAGTGGCTTCTACTTTTAATTTACCTTTTTTTTTACTCACACATTTAAACCCAAAACCTCCCTGCAGACCTCCATTTTAGGTTTTTCTGTTCTGCAAAATGCCGAAATTCAAATCTTGAGTAATCAGATGTACTACAGATATGCTGAAGAGAGATTAGATCTATTGAGATAAAAACCCCCCAAAGTGATGAATTATGTTTTCCTTTTTCAGTGACGTGTTAACCTGAAGTTTATTTACATGCGAGTCAAAAGGTGATGTTAAGCATTGAGCCTCAACGACTGATCCTCTCTCCTCCTGGAGGAGATATCGATGTCTATGGAATCTTTGCCAAGAATTAGCCGGAGACGTTTTGCTGGTGGAAGCGGTATGAAATCGTCCTCATAATCATCATCATCCTCCTCTTCCTCCTCCTCATCATCATCATCATCCTCCTCTGATAAAGGCTGTTGATCCACATGATTGATCCTGTGACATGTCTGCGTGACCAGACACTCACTGTCCTCGCGTTTCAGCTGGATCTTCAGTTTGGAACTCGTTCGCGAAGTGGAACTGAACCCGTTCTTCAACCTAGCTCCGCAAGAGCTTTCCTGGTCATGCTCGTGATCCTTCCCAAGCTTGATGCTAATCTTTGAGGGGTTTATGTGAGCCGGTCTGGTCTCGCCACTGTCCCTACGTCGGCGCAAGGTCAGCTTAGGAATCCCTGTGCTGCTATCCAGAATCACGGCATCATAGTGCGGAATTCTGTGCTTCTTCTTCCCTTTTCCCAAAGTACGACTGCTGCCTTTAGACTTGTCTTTTTTAGAAGAGCGGCAATGCCGTGGCCTTTCAGGAAACCCCAGCAGCATGTCCTTAACACTCGGACTTCGCATAAACCTTGGCGTGAAAGGTTCGCTGCTCTCGTCTTCTATTTTTATCCTCCGGTCTAACTGAAGCTGCGTAAACTGCCGATGCTGCAAGTTAGGAACTCTCCCAGCGTAGATGTCTTCTGCCGTTTTCTCATTCGATCTCGAGCTGTGAGAGAGGTACTCCTCCATGTCAGCCGGCTCCGTTTTAATGACCAAATTTTGGCTTTCGAAAGTGCTCCGTTTATTATTAACGCCGTCAATGTCCTGTGCCTTATTAGAAGTCCTCAGTGACCTTCGAGTCCTGTAAGTGCAACTCTCCGATTCGACAGGACATGTTAAAGATGGCTGATTGTTTTCCTTCGCAATGTGCTCTGTTAAACAGTCTCTTGATCTGGCCGAGTTAAAAGTTCTGAATGAGTCCTTCTCCTTTTTCATGCGGATGTCTCTGCAGAGTGTGGTTTTTGGCTCTTTGGCAGAGGTCTTCACCTCCGACCCACGACTCTGGCTCCGTAACCTCACATTGGTGAGTGAAGGCTTGGAGGGCCTTGGTTTCAGTCTCTTTGGTACCCTGTTAGCGTGACTTGGTTTGGAAGTTGAGGTAGATGTGTAAGTTCTTGGGAGAGACTGTCCATCGTGACTCCTGCCTTTACTTACCCTTGTGCTCGTGGGGGTTCTTTTCCTAGATGCTAAACAACAACAACAAAAAGAAAACTTTAATTAGAAAATTTGGTCCAAATGTTTTGCTTCACACATGTTTCATGCAACTGCAATTCTTGTTTTTGATTGGTTAGACATTGTTTTTCTATACAAACCGCAGCTGACAGCAACGGAGCTACAACTCATTCTGATACATTTCTATAGGAACAGCCCATTCACAGGAACTTGCACAGTGAAGGCTTCAATAAAAAAAATAAATAAAAATGTGTATAACTGTTTATTTATAAGAAGCCCTTTTTATTATGGAAGACGTTTACAGTGACAGAGGTTAAATTTTGCCTTTGTAGAGATCAGGTCAGGGGAGTTTATCTTAAAAGTACAAAACAGAAAATCTAATTATTTTCCAACATAAAATCTGATCATTCAGTACTTGCATGGAAGTTAATTTCATTTCAGAGAAATAGCATAGCATTTAATCAGCTTATAATCAAGTTTACAGCATTCACAAGACGTGATATCACTACCTCACATCCTTTATTAAAATATCCAACAGACACCTGCACAGTAGGACAAATAAAACTAATCTCATATAGACAATAGAAACAGCAGTGCACAAACTGAGGAAATAGGGGTAAAAAAAATGTCTCATCTAAGATTTGATATTTTTATTGCTATTAATCATGTTTTATTATTACAGAAATGCAAGTAAAAATAACTTGCTCTTACGTTTTTCACTTCACCTTTTACCCACTCACTTCATGCACTCATTTGTTTTTACGGAGTTTTGTAGGCATTGCATAAGGAAAATGAGCTGGGTCCTGAATGCACTGTATATTTTAAGGATGATGAACATAAAATCAGAATACGATACTTTTACATCACAAACAGTACATTTGCACACGATTTCAATGAAACGTTTAATAAATGAAGTCTATCGAGTCTAGCTTCCAACGCTGACGAGATAGATGCTTTTTTGATCGTTAAAACGGAAATATTTTGCTACTTCATTATAATTTATTAAAATATTCGAATTAATCACTTGTCAAAAATTTTATACGTACTAAGGGAATTCCTTTCATTGACCTCTCACGGCAGCGAGTGTAAATTACTTGATGTACATCTGCACTTGCCCATCAGAGGTGTAGCTGCGCCCAGCCACTGTTTCGAATCCAGCGGCCTACACAGTGCGAGTGTGTAGAAACAATTGGTGTGAGAGATTGGAAGTGATACTAACGACATGTGATTGAACTGGTCAATACAGGTTTTTCCAGTTGTTGTTTGCATTTTTGAAACTATAGACTTCAGATTTTATTCCACATGTAGACTTTCTCCATCATGATTTGATGACAGTAGTATCAAAAGCTACCTGGGGCCCCAGTCACATTTAATCCCACCCCCCAGAGGCAAGGCAAAAGGGGAGATATAAAAGTATTTTGACGGCAACGTCCTTTATGAATGGCATGGAAAACATTGTGAGAGTATGTATCACTGGTCTGTTTAAAGCAGTAGTTTCAAGAGAAACACAGTTTGAAAAGTTCTACATGTTTGCCATCAGCCCAGGATAGAGGACTTCATTGAAAATGGCAAATGTTCAAATTAAAGAACTAATTCAGGCTTCTTTATGATTAAAGAAAGGCCACAATAAAATGTGTAAATCCACGGTAGTGGCACTCCCTTTGATTTCCATGGAATTGTTGTGTCAAACACTAATAAATTCTGACGGAAAGAACAAAAACTCACACACAACCACAGTCTTTCTTACGTGTGAGTAAAATGTCTGAAAAAACATCCGACCTCAGTGCCGCACAAACAATTTTCTGACTAAAAATGTGAAAAGATTTTCCATGGAAAAATGGACACCAGAGCTTTCATTTTCACCCTGTCAGTCAAAAGCTCTTTCTTTAGGGCAATAAACACTCATGACATATACATTGCAGTCTTCATTATTTAGTCAATGAAAGATCACCGCCAAAAATAATGGCCCAAAGTCACGTAATGTTCATCACCTATTCAACTGCACGCGTGATGAACGTTCACCTCACCAATACTTCATAGAGCACAAATGAACGGCGACAGAACATACAGTTTTCAATAGCAATAAAATGTACCCAAATATCCCCTGCATTTCTGTTTTGATTCCCCCGCCAGTTATGGAGAAAGAGTTTTGTACCTACTAATCATCTCTTGTCCAGTGCCAGTGTGATGAACGTTCACCCCCTCCAAAATCCCCTGTAGCGACGCAACCCGATTCCTCGAAACTGTTTTCCTCAAACTGCATGCCAGTTAATTTATTTATGCAAATAATCAGCTGGTAATTTTGACATTGACAGGACAAGGAATTGTGTCCAGCAGGCATGCTATCAGGTGTGAACGTGATTACTTGAATCCTTCATCAAAAACGTTTATCGTTTTTCACGGATCAAAAGCCATTTCACAAGTCTCCATTGGAAGAAACTTGAAATGTTTTTCAAGTTTGATAGATGGAGTACTTGTCTTCAGTAAACGGGACCTTTGAATATTTTAACTCCATAAAACGCTTGGGGGGCCACTACCATGGATGAACATATATTTATTTTACCCTTTCTTGTATTCTTGTTAAAGAAAAAACAGACCATGATGCGTCATGGGAGGAGTCTTGAACTTGGCAACATAATTCCTTCAAGTTTTTATTTATTTTTTTTTATACTGCATTAAGTCCAAAGAGAAATTTTGACCTCATTCATCCCATCCAAAGTGAGCACATACACAGCGCACTTTTATAATTACAGCACCTAAATATACATCAGTCGTGGCCCAGTGGTAGGGTGCTGAATTACTGATCTCAAGGTCGGGGTTTCAAACCCCACTGTCAACTGTCACTGCTGTCCCCCCCGGTGCAGCTAACTGGGTTATCAAAGGTTATCACTGCCTATGGTGAGAGGCATGTAAAAGAAGCATTGATGTCTTTCGTAAAGAGAATGCTGCATAGCCGTCAGTGTGATTCTGTCTTGGGATGGTCTGGCGAGCTGTCCAGGGTGTACTCTGCCCTCACCCAGAGACGGCTGAGATTGGTGCGAGCCACCCCGTGACCCTAATTAGGACTAGACAGTTCAGAAAATCACTGTGACTACAACAAGATGGCGGCGCGTACAGTAGCAGCAGCCCAGCGCTCTTCACACTTTAGCAGCCTTTTTTAATTTTCCAGGCTCAGTCCGCAGCAGCTGCACAAGTGCAGTACAGCAGAGCCGAGCAGCTTATGGTTCCCGATAATTATCCCATACCCAAAAAACGATAACTACTGGGCCTTAATACTGCCAGAGATCCGCATGCCCGCGGACCACTCTCTCACCATCCCCCGATGAAATGGCGCAGGCCACGGCGACACAGGAAATTGAAGAGTGGAAAGAAAACGGTGCTAAGCTAAATGCTAACCCATACGAACCAGCCATTCAGAGTTTATTTTTCACCAACTCCCGGTCACTCAGCAACATGATGGATGAATTACGACTGAAGCCTAGGAGCTAGATGGGAAGAGAAATGGAGGAGTTACCTTGAAGGAGGAGCTTGTTAGAAATGTTCTGGAGTTGAAAAGAATGTCAGATAGAATCATGAGTATAAAGTTAGAAATTGAAGGTGTGATCTTCAATGTTGTTATGCCCCACAGGTAGGATGTGAATTAGAAGAGAAGGAGAAATTCTGAAGTGACCTGGATGAAGTGGTACAGACAATCCCCAGAAGTGAGAGGTTGGTGATTGGTGCTGACTTCAATGGACATGTTGGTGCAGGCAACAGCAGTGATGAAGTGATGGGAAGGTTTGGTATCCAGAATAGGAATGCAGAAGGACAGACGGTGGGAGACTTTGCAAAAAGAATGGAAATGGCTGTTTTGAATACTTTCTTCCAGAAAAGCCAGGAATATAGGGTGATATAAAAGCAGAGGTCGGTATACACTGGTGGACTACATCTTGTGTCGACGATGTAATCTAAAGGAGATCAGTGACTGCAAAGTAGTGGTAGGTGAGAGTGTAGCCAGACAGCATAGAACGGTGGTGGCGTGCAGCATGGCTCTGGTGGTGAGAAAAACGAAGAGGACAAAGGCAGAACAGAGGACGAAGTGGTGGAAGCTAAAAAAGGAAGAGTGTTGTAAGGTTTTCAGGGAGTAGTTGAGACATGCCCTGGGTGGTCAAGAGGTGCTTCCAGATGACTGGACAACTACTGCTAATGTGATCAGGGAGACAGGTAGGAAATTACTTAGCGTATCTTCTGGAAGGAAAGTAGATAAGGAGAATTGGTGGTGGAATGAGGAAGAGCAGGAGTGTATACAGAGAAAGAGGTTAGCGAAGAAGTGGGACACCGAGAGGGCTGAAGAGAGTAAACAGGAGTAGAGTTTTTCCTTCCACTCCACTTTTCATTCATGTGCCTGGATACAGCACTCTGTGAACAGCCAGCTTATTTAGCAATAACCTTTGGCGTCTTACCCTCCATGTGGAGGGAGTCAGTAACCGTCTTCCGGACAACTGTCAAGTCTACAGTCTCCCCCATGATTGTGGGTCTAGTGATCCAGACTGACAGGTCGTTTAAAGGCCCAGGAAACTTTTGAAGGTGTTTTGAGTTAATTATCTGATTACAGCGCAACACCACAAGTCTCCAGTATTGAATTTTTTCACAATATTCAAATTTTCTGAGATACTGGATTTTGAGTTTTCATTAGCTGCAAGTTATAATCATCAAAATTAAAGAAATACACTTGAAATATGAGTCTGTGTGTAATGAATTTATATACTATACATTGTTTCACTTTTTGAGCTGAATTACGAAATAAATACAATTTTGGATGATATTCTAATTTATTGAGAAACACTAGTGTGTGTATATATA
>JAQNCB010000017.1:14490611-14500852 GCA_030068295.1 Euristhmus nudiceps | reverse complement strand
TTTTCTGCTTTATCATGCATTTTTGGCTCATGCGACGTATACTCCGGAGCGACTTGTAGTCCGGAAAATACGGTAATCCTCTGATATATCACCTCTGTAAAAGTGCACAGTTGGCAAGATATCATCATCATAAGACGCACTACCAACATGTCTTCGTATCAGATGTTGGATGCTTGCTGCTTTTCTCATGTGCTCATTAAATCTCTCTGAGATATTAAAAAGAATTCCAACCAAATAAGGTACATATACCGATTGTGGGTAGTATGTTTCTGGATCAGTTGTCTGATAATTTGCTCTCATTGTCTGTCGCCCAACTCGTCAAGGAATAGAGATTGGCTCATCTGATAGCTTTTGTGCCTTGATGAATACTGTAGAGAAATCTTCCTCAGAATTTTCGCGACATCTCTGCAATACTTCTTTCACATCACATACCTGCTGAAGGCATTGCAGCAGGTCCATGTGCGGATCCTGGCGTGCCTTTGATATTGGTAGCAGTAAGGAGGAGAATCGAGTACACACGCACAAGGCAATGATGAATTTTGGATTCATGATTGTTGACAGAAACTGTGAAGATTTGGCAGATGAAGCAGAATCAGACCACTCGATCATCTCCTCCAGTGTGTCTTGTACAGCAGGAAACATGTCTATGAATTTTATGACAGTTTCATTGCGATCCATCCATCGTGTTTCAGAAAGACCTGTGAGCAGTTTTCTCTTGTTCAAATCAGGGATATTCTGAACATCTTTCTTCAATGCTTCCATGGGCTTTCCTGAGCCCTTAATGAAATTTGTGACCTCTTTGATTGTGCTTACACAATTTGTTATATCCTGTAATTTGGAGGCGTAGCATACACAATGACAAGATTAAGAACATGAGATGCACAGTGCATATAGATGACTTGGGGTTATTCCTTCTTCACATGAGATTTCACTCCACTAATATGCCCCTTCATCGCTGCACAACCATCATAACCTTGACCTTGCATCTTGAGAAGATCAAGGCCATATCCTTTGAGGGTTTCAATCATCTTGGTGGCAATACCTTCACCTGTCGTTGTGTGCAGCTCTTCCAACCCAAGGAAGGCCTCTTGAACTTTCTCATCTTTAACGAAGCGTACAATGAGACACATCTGTTCTTTCACTGATTTATCAGTTGTACCATCACAGAGTATTGAAAAAAACCCACGGTTATTCACATCTTCCACTATGGCTCTTCTCATGATGTTACCTGTTGCATTAATTATTTCATTTTGAATTTTCAAGCTAAGGTAAAGTGAATTCTTCTGACTTGTCTCCAGACGCCACTGAAGATCACGATCATTGGCTAATAGCCGCAGCCTTAGACAAGCCCTAAAGTTACCATCATTTTCGTCCGATCCTCAACTGACAGTGGCCCAAAATCGCGATGACCACGTCAAAAGAGAGCCCCTGTTTTCCGCAGTGGTGAACAGTCTCAATTCTGGGGATAAGTCGTCTGCGATTTTGCTCAATTTGGTTTCTCCAACCACTGTTCATTTTTGTAGTCACATCAGTTGCTCTTCCTTAAAAGGATTTGAAGAAATCTTCAGCTCTTGCAACACAATCATCATGATACTTCTTCTTTGTATGCCCCATGCAATCAGCCTTTATATCTTTAAATTTGTTTAGTGGTTTGGTAACCAGTATTCCAAGGGTTTCATGTCTGCCTTTACCAACTGCATAATCAGCATTTGGATCAGAAGCAAAGATGACAAAGTACAGACAATATGTACCTTGATTGCAATGGCTCCATGCCAGCCAAGGCGCAAATGCCCCCCTCCCCTAGTTGCACCAATGCATGACCTCTTCAAGTATTTTGACAGATGCAAACTGATCCATGATCCCAGGTATGTGATAAACAGGCCCAACACCATAGTAGGAGAAACACGCCCTTATCATGATGCTTGCACCACCATGCTTCACCGTCTTCACTGTGTACTGGGGCTTGAATTCAGAGTTTGGGGGTCGTCTCACAAACTGTCTGTGGTCCTTGGACCCAAAAAAAGAACTATTTTACTCTCATCAATCCACAAAATGTTCCTCCATTTCTCTTTAGGCCAGTTGATGTGTTCTTTGGCAAATTGTAACTTCCTCTGCACGTGCCTTTTTTTAACAGAGGGACTTTGCGGGGGATTCTTGTAAATAGATTAGCTTCACACAGACGTCTTCTAACTGCCACAGTATTTACAGGTAACTCCAGACTGTAACTGTTCATCCTGGAACAGATCATTGGCTGAGCCTTTACCATTCTGATTATTCTTCAATCCATTTTGATGGTTGTCTTCTGTTTTCTGATATGTGTCTCTGGTTTTGCTCTCCAGTGGACGGCATTGGAGATCATTTCAGCTGAACAGCCTATAATTTTTTTGCACCTCTAAGTTTTCCCCATCTCCAATCAACTTTTTAATTAAAGTATGCTGTTCTTCTGAACAATGTCTTGAAAGACCCATTTTCCTCAGGCTTTCAAAGAGAAATGAATGTTCAACAAGTGCTGGTTTAATCCTTCAAGAGGAGCCAACTGATTCACACCTGTTTTTTTTTTTTCACACAATTGATGATCTCACTGATTGAATGCCACGCTGCAATTTTTTTTTCAAGTCAACACCATCCGAATTGCGCAAACTCGTCGTGCCAATGCGGGAATCGTGCAAATTACGCGTGAACCGAGTGGGAGCCTCCCAGTTCGTGCCCCAAAATGGCACGACTTAGCCACGACAAAATCGTGGCCAAAAGCAGTGCAAGTGTCAGCCTTGCATTAGACCTCAAGTCCGCATTTGATACAGTCCACCACTCATCACTGTGGAGTATCCTACAAGCTCTCGGCGCGCCTTCGAAGATCACCACCCTCTTCAAGCTGCTTTACAGCAACACACAGAGCTGTGTCCGCGTTAATGTTCGAGACTCCGACTGGTTTTCAATCTCCAGTGGTGTTGGCCAGGGCTGCGTAGCTGCTCCAGACCTGTTCAACTGCATAATCAACCATCTGGTGTGCAGGGTCCGTGAGCAAGAACCTGGAGTGTCCCTTAGCAACTACCAACTGACTGATCTGGAGTACGCAGACAACACCACACTGCTCAGCACCTTCTACAGTCAGCTGAGGGACGCTCTGAGTGTATATAGTGAAGAAGCAGAAAAGCTTGTTCTCCATGTGAGTTGGACCAAGACCAGGTTCTTGCATGTTGGTGCAGGACTAGATCCACCCCATCCTCCTTGGTAATGACAATGTGGAGCCTGTGAAGAGCTTTGTGTATCTGAGGTCCACGGTGAGAGATAACGAGGATCTTGGACCAGAGATTCTTAGTAGGAGAGCCCTGGCAGCCTCTGCCCTGCAGTCTCTCTGGAAACCACTCTGGCCGCACCAAGCCATCTCGGGCACGATGTAGCTCAACATCGCCATACTCTCCATTCTCCTTTATGGCTCCGAAATATGGCCCTTAAATAAGACTCTGGTGGCAAGAATAGATGTCTTTGATAGCAGGGCTCTCAGAACCTTCGAGAACATCAGGTGACCCCAGCGAATTTCCAACAAAGCCCTTAGAGTCCGCACAAACCAGTACAGAGCCTCCCGCTGGTTCGGCCATGTTCTTCGTCTTCCCTCTGACCACCGGAAAAGAACCATTTTGAAGTTTGACCCAAAGGCTGGAGACGACCACAAGGAAAGCCCCGCACTCGGTGGCTCGACATCATAGCTGACGACCTCCAACAACATGGAGTTACCATAATTGGTGCAGATCTGCTGGCACAAGATCGCTAGTACTGGAGAAGCCTGGCTCACCTGGTCAGCTCTACGTGATGGGATGGGATACCAGCCCCAATGCAGGACCAGTGATGATGATGATTTAAAAGAGGTGAACAAGGGGTGAGAAAGAAATTGGGGAATGGTGTGATGCAGCCAAATGGAGTGATCGTGATTTCTGGTAAATGGACAAGTACATAGTGCACAATGTGAAATTACATGAATTGGAACAATCCGCTCGTCAGGTCAAGGTGAAAGACTATCACCGTCACTTATCTACCGATATGAAAAAAAAAACACTTTCATGGATATTTCTACGAGAAATGGTCTCACTGAACTTGCTGGCCAGCGTAAATTCTGGAGGCTTGGCTTTGGGGACATGGCCAAGTTCAAGATTTAAATAAAAAAAAAAGTTTTAAATTAAAAAAAAAACTATTTCAGTTTTAAAGTTGACCAAGATATTTAAGATAAGTGATTTAACGAGGACTAATTGCAACAAAAAAATCACGTATGAACATAATTCTCTCCACATATTTTTCTGAAAACATGTATTTAGATGAAGTTTATAGTTTCAATTGGACACATTTTCCGCCTCCATTTTACCGACATTGAGACCACCTCCGAGTTTCATTGCAGCTTTGCAGGTGGAGAATTTTCACAACGCTTTTAAAGAAAAGAAAAAAAATCACGACACACATGCACAAATTTTGCAGCCAGGTCAATGTTTATTGACCCCAGTTTCATCCTGACATTTTGATCTGTTAATTAAAGTAACAGAGAATGGCTTTCTGCAAGATGCCTTCACACAAATTTAAACACAGCCTCGTTCTTTTTCATGTGCATGTGTCCACTTGCAGCTCCACCGGTGCATTCAGCCAAACAGACGAGGGCTCTGTGGTTTATGGACTTTATAAGTCAAGGTTGTAGAAAGGCATACGGCAACAAGACGTGTAAGTTGACATGTGGCATCAGTTGTTTTTGGCGTTCGTAGGCGTGTGTAAACGTGGTCGAGAGTGTCTCCTAAAAGTCGAACCGATTTTGAGCGCTTAAAAAAAGAAAAAAAGGCAATGTGTCATTGGATCCCTTGATAAACAGCAGAACTAGAAAATGAAGCAGGCAAAGGACAGAACACCAACCACGAAAACAGCGTCAGACATGCACATGTCTATTTTCTTTCTCAATACATACAAAAGAACCAAGGCAACCAATGTCTGGTTTTTGTGTTCAAAATAGGGTAGACTAATAATTAATGGTCAGTATAAGAATCACATCTGGAGTTTTGCTCAAGATTAATATCAGGACAGGATCTGACTGGAGTCTTTGAAAAGTAAATATTAAATGTGAAAGGAGTCAGCATTCATAATGGGTTCTGCTGTCAGTTATGAGTCCTCCAGTGCTGTCAGTGGCACTATTAAAGTGTTAGGACCATTTATACAACGAGATGAAGACTATTCCTGCTCCTTCAAGTCAGCCATTTTGGGGAGAAAAAAAAAAAAAAAGAGGCTCGTTTCCCCCATTATTACAAAACAAATACTGCATTGTTTTTAGATACATGGCAACCGTAATTTCCACATAAAGTATGCTGACGGTAGAGGTTCTAAAATCTTTATGAACCTCTTGCACAGCATCTTTTAGTATTCCCCAACCCAGGGATGGGACGTTGTGCCCTTGGGGAATGTCTGAAGACCATTCTTGTATTAAAAATAAAAAAGTATTTTTTTTGTAGATGTTGAAAACTTTTTTTTTTTTTTACTTTTTTTCAGAGGCTGAGGTAACAAAGATTTAAAGATATTTTTTCTAAAAGTGCAGATCAGACCTCAGCTCAAAAGCTTGATTTAAGGAGGGAGGGGGAGGGGGGGGTTAATTTGTACACCGTCACCCAAACCTTCAAGGGGAATCTATTTGCGGGCTCAGGAATCTCTTTTTATTCGAAAACTCCTCACCCTCAGTCGTGTGAGTGTGTTGAGCTGCAGCATGCAAACCCATGTCCTTTCTCCTCATCAGCTCTTAGCTGCATAGTAACAATAAAAAGTGTCAAGATGTCCCGGGTTTAGAGAACAGAATCGTTGCATAGTGACATTTAACTCATTCACACCTCTTCTTAATCTTTAAGAACGTACATCACCACGCTGCCTTTCAGTCCGACAGTAGGGGCGAAAAATAGTCACGAAAAAAATCTTGTAAACCTCAACTGGCATGTCAGTGGTGGTGTTTTTTTCCCCCAGGAATAACTGGAATGAAGCGAAGGAAAATAACTCATGTACAGTAAAGTACAGTATATGATTTAACCCTGTTTATCGAGAGGTATCACACGAGTTCTGGAGAAGTTAAATTCATGTAAACAGTAACTAAAGCTGCTGTAATTGACAATTAAGAACACTTAGGCGTTTAACATCCTGGCGGCGATCACGAAGAGAGATGATGGTCTGTGACTAGCTGGGGGAGTAGAGTGAATACGAGTCTCATTTCAGATACAAGTGTCAGTAAGACCTTAGCTTGATTTAGCTACCTTTAATCTCCATCTTCATTTATTCCTCACAATTTTAGCTACTTCAAGGCTCGACTCTCAGTGTAATATGAGCCGGCTATTTTTATGTAAATCATTTCTTTTTTTTTTTTTTTTTTAATCCCTCATTTGAATAGCTCGTTTAGACAAATTCAAAATCGGGAAACGATAGCGTTTTCATTTATTCTATTTAATATTTCCATTTATCAACCACGTTCCTCCCTGGGTAAGCAGATATATTTTTTTCATAGCCTTAACCATTTGACTCAACGTGTTAGCTAGCTAGTGTGATTTTAAATATTTTTCCCTCCAATATTAGCTAGCTAGTTAGCAGGTGTATTTTTATGCATTAAATTTTGCATATCACGAATATATTTGCGTCATTGATCGCAGGTCTGAAAGCGGCAAGAGGAAGGGGTGTGACCGTCGTCAGCCACCAACGTCGCTTACAGCAGGTTTAATAAATGTGTTTTGTTATTACTAATCATCTTACACAGGAAATCCATGAAATACAAACATGCCTCTGATCTGCATTCATTCATCTTCCATGCAATCAATAATTTTTCTACTCAATAATAATTTGAAAATATATCACGTCATGCCTGCCTTGGTATAAAAGCATAACCTAAAAAAAAAAAAAAAAAAAAAATCAACAGTGACAGGCAGCAGTAGCATTAACCATGCGTACAGAGGTCAACTCGGACAGAACTGCGCTACGAGAGTTCACAAACACAGGAAGCTGGAATCGCTGCGTGCTCATAGAAAAACATTACAGATAGCTTAGCGGCGTGGACAAAGTGTGGAACTGAAAAAAGAAAGCAGCAGGTCGACATGGTAGAGACGAGCAGAGAAATGACAAGGCAGTGGTTCTCTCAACGGTTCGGCATCATGAAAGATGAGAAGCAGAAGGAGGAGGAAGAGGTTCTTCTCTTCCAGCTTCTCCTCTCCCAGGCTGCAAGGACAAACCAATTCACCCTCGACATCCCTGAGACAAGAAGAAACCCGTGTTTTCTTTTGTTCTGTAGATCAGCATGGAGGTTTCGAAGTGCACTGGTGCATAAAACTGTTTTCACAATAACATTTTAACCTTCAGTGTTGCTCTCGGACTGTTACGAGACACAGACACTACAGAAGCCTTCCTCCATAAATACTTTCCTTTCATACATTCACTATTATTGGAGTGCGACAACACCTTCTGACGAATCACGACTGTAAAGTGCCCGAAAGAGTAAAATAAATTCAAATATACCCTAACATGACACTTGAGAATACTCCATAATGATGATGATGATGATGATGATGTACCCTGGGCTAAACTGATCACATTCAGTAGCTAACAAAATAGGTAAAATTATGCCAATTACTATGCTGTGTAACCAGGAAAAAACACTAGCTACCAAACTGCCTATTGTTACATAAATTAAAAAATAAAAAATAAATAAAAGCAGCTGGGACACTAGAGGGAACTCCATCGTAAATGTGAAGGGAAACTGGACTAACGTCAATATTCCTGGAAAAAAATTTTTTTTACACTTCCATTCGGTCCTATTTGGTTTTTTAAGAACCTCAACACTGTAGAATAAAGTCTTAAACAACACTGCAGAACCTCTTTGCAATAATTTTATGGAATAGTTTTAGCAATTCATTTCATCGCCACTAGATACAGCTGAGGAACTGTTTATGAGCCCCTATTCACTGATTCATAATTTATGTTCTCTTACATCAAACTTATTTTTCGTAACATGACTTAAGAAAGATGCCCAAAAAAAAAAAAAAGACTACTACTACTGACGGCTATGACATCATTATGAAAGCAGCTTAGCACCAAACTCACTCCATTCAGGTTGGTGTGTATGTATGTGTGTGTCTGTATGTGTGTGTGCGCGCGCGCGCACACACGTCGAGTCCCTGTGGTCCAGACAGTAGACGTCGAGCATGGAGAAGTCCTGAGACGAGGTAGTTGAATCTGAGGATCGGAGCTCCAGCAGGGAGGAGTCTTCTTGAGCTACAGGTAAACTCCAACCAATCAGAAAGCGGGGCGTGGCTGCACGTCTCATCCTCCTCTCTGTAGGTCCACATGCAAATTAGACCTGTAGAGTTATGCAAGACAGTTCTCTAAAACATGCTTGTTCATAAGGCAGGGAACATCTAATAGTCTTTACCCTGTCGTCATGTATAAATAACAGAGTGTATGTTTGTGAGCAGGTGAAAACAGAGCTGCTATCTGCATCCGAAAACACCACACACATCAACAGATCTGTGCAAAAGGCAAGTCTGTTCCTGTAAAAAAACAAAAAAAAAAACAAACGAGTTACGGCAATTATGATGTGTTCTGTATGACGCAACACAAAATTGAACTCGAACACCATTTCTGTTTTCACCTAGAAACAAATGTCACCTGCTTATAAATAAACATCGAGCTTTCTCTAGTAATCATGTGACCATTCAGGGTGGTCTGATCATGTTACAGCCGTTGTGCACGCTAGTCTGTGCGTTTTTGTTGGATTAGGGTAGCTTCATAAACAGCCCATTGTCCATTGAGGGGACGGGGAAGGGAAATTGGAAGAGGTTGACGTCGGCGGTGAGTGCAGCCACGGCGGCAGGATCATGCTCGATTTGTGCGCGCAACGCAGGTTCGATTTTCTCAAGTCGCCGCTTGAGTCGCTTAGCCTCCCGTTCACGCACTAGCCGTGCTTGTCTCCTTTCAGGCGTCTCAGTGGCACGTTTCAGGCGCATGGCCTCGCGGTCTCGCTGCAGCCGTCGCGCTCGCTGTTCCTGAGTCTCCTGAAGCCGCTGCATTCGCTTAGCCTCTCGGTCACGTAGCCGTCTCAGCTCACGCTCCTCAGGTGTCTCACGCTCACGCTTGCTCTTCTTGGCCACACGCTCACGCTCCAGTCGCTGCATCCGAGCCTCAGCCGGTTCATTCATTCGTCGTGACGCCCACTTCCTCATTGCAGAAGACGGACTTCCTGCCAGCTGCTGATACGCCACGCAGCTGTTACACACCAGCAACACGCCTGCCGGATACACGGGCATGGGATTTAACAAGTCAGGTAATGGGTTGAGAGTGTCTTGGAATGAGGGCATTGAAGATCCAGATGAAAGGAGGTTGCCAGGGAGTGGGGAGAAGCCTGAATCTGGAGTGGCTCCATGATTGGCCCCTTGGATGGACATGTGAGCATCAGACACGGTTACGGCCTGGACCATGGAGCAGTTCTCATCACCGCTCCTGCTCTCTACATGACTGGCATTGAGGAACTCTTTCAGCTTCTCCCTACAGTGCGGAAATAAATGATAATAATGATGACGTATGGAATACCAAGTGTGTTCATGTTAACACTGAGAAGTTTAGATGTAGTGCGTTGTTTACTATTAAGACAGGATTGATAAGATACATTTCCTTAAAAATACTGCAGGCACCTACTGGAAAGATTGTCCAGTCTTATAAAATCTATACTCCTGGGCTCCCGAGAGGCACATCGACAAGGTGCATGACTATTAACCTAGAGGTCGCAAGGCTGAATCCAGGTTAACGCCACAGCCATCTGTGATCGGGAGTCCATGGGATCCAATGGGCCGAGCTCTCATGGGACACTCACAGCAATAGACCGATTGCGCATTTCGAGTGCGCATGCGTGAAAACGCCTCGTTCTGAGCTTACAGCTACCATACTAATGCCCGGGAGAGAGCTTCACTATGGCGGCATACCTCTTAGTCCTGAAGAATTTAATTCTAACTTCGCTTTAAGCCTTAAATCCACCGGTGGAAATACAATGCAAGGTGCACATTGCGCTGTAGTCGGCTGTGGAAATGGACTTTAGCATTTTGAACGCTGGAAAAATCCGGGAAAAAACGGTGAGGTTTTTTTTTTTTTTTTTTTTACAAATACTCTCGGCTTCTATAGCTTTTTTTTTAATGTTTAAAGTAAGCTTGTTAAAGGCTATTATTATTAAGACTTTATTATGCCACTGATTATTAAAC
>JAQNCB010000017.1:14421246-14431685 GCA_030068295.1 Euristhmus nudiceps | reverse complement strand
GTGTGTGTGTGTGTGTGTGTGTGTGTGTGTGTGTGTGTGTGTGTGTGTGTGTGTGTGTGTGTGTGTGTGAAGACCCCTCGCAAAGACCAAATTTCTGCGAAGTAGGATCGACCCCCTCCCCTTGACTTATGTATACGTAGCTGCATGTGTATATAAAAGCAATAGACATATTCAATGCTATAAATGCTCATAACAAGTAAACATTCTAAAACGATGCATAAGATGTAAATATAAAATACATGCGTGTAATTGTACATGTATGTAAATAAAGTGTAAGAAAGCCTTTTCTGTCACACGAATGCTGTTATTTCAGAGCTGTCCCAAACCGGAGTCAGTTGTGATTTTGCCACCTTTCCCTTAACGTTTTCCCTATTTAATAGTGAGAGTTAAGGAAAAGGCCACAAGGTCACTTCTGACTTCAGTTCGGCCTCTTAAACCTCGCAAGCTGATTGGTCGAGACGAATTTCCCACCGAATCAGTCAGTAGCGATCCCTTGTGGCATTTTCATGAACTTTTTTCCATATTTTTGCTTATTTTTAATTTTTAATGAAATTTTTTTTTTTTTTTTAAATCCGCGATGCACTTGAAGCGCGATATAGTGAGGGATGACTGTACTGGTCAAAACATTAGCCTTTAGGCTGCAGATGTACACTGATTGGCACCATAATAAATTTCCACTCCGTGCCAGTGTACGCCGAAAAGGTAACTGACAAGCGAGTTTCTAAAAATAGAAGGGGAGTCTCCACGTGTTCGATAGGTGTTGCTGTCATTTTTTTTTTATTGCTTGCTCACCATTTTTGGGTAGCTTGAAGTAGGTTGCTATTCAGAAATTGGCCGAATTTACAGTTTGAAAGTTTTGTTTACATTTTGATTACATTGACATGACACACGCAATTGGTGGGCGAACTGTTGAATCAGTTCTTCAGGAGATATTTGCCGACAGTGACTCCGAAGCTGAGGAAGTATCTGACGAAGGTAGTAGGTATGAAAATGAAACCAAGAATGATTCCGACGCTAATTCTGATGATGTTGGGGGTAATATTCCGATGAGTATTGACAATACTGTGGCCACACCTCCTCTTATGCACTGTCAGATGTACAATAAACAATCATCTGGCTTGTCACTGGATGCAGATTGTCCAAAATGTACAAATAAACCCACCTCAGGCCCGCCACAGTTTTAGTCCCAGTCAGAAATAAAAGCTCCATTACATCCTGGGGATTTTATTGACTATTTTCATGCATGCTTCCCTCTTGGAATATTTCATCAGATGGCTGAAGAAACAAACAACTATGCTCTGCATTTCTTTGATGATCCATCTATTGATGAACTTCTAGTGGACAGCAGATTTAGATACTGGCTAAGTACTGATGAAAATGAAATGAGAATTTCTTGCCTTGAAAATTGCCTTGGCATGGGATTATGTAACAAAAACTCCATGTGGACAAGTTATGATGAGGGACCGTTACCCAGCTATCAGATCATTTGTACATTTCAACAAAAATGCTACACAGCCAGCTGAAAGGGATCCAGCATGTGACCCTCTTTACAAAGTGAGATCTTTGATGGTTTTAGTCAAGGACACTTGTGTGGATATATATCAGCCTCATAAGGAGTTATCAGTGGACGAAATCATGATGGGTACAAGGGATGACTTGGTTTCAAGCAGCAGATCCCGAACAAAGCGCGGAAGTGGGAAATCAAAATTTGGTCCTTCTGTGATGCTCAGTGAGTTCAATTTGCAATGGAACATTTACACTGGAAAATCAGACAGCACTGATCAAGAAATCGACATGGGACTGGGTGCTAACATTGTTGCGTCCCTTGTTCATGGCCAAAATAACTCCGGACATCTGATTTATTTGGACTTTTTTTTCTCTCTCTTCCCCTTCTATTTTTTTTTGTAAATTTACAAGAAAATGAAACGGGGACATGTGGTACTGTTGGATCTAATCGAGCGGATTTGCCCAAGAAAACGGGACAGGCTGATGTCCGTCTGAAACAGGGTGACAGACCAGTGTTTCTGGTGCAGTAAGGAACTGACATTTCCCACATGGCAGGACACTGTCAATTGTTTGTCTTCCATTGATGGAAATGGTGTTGTTGAAAGCCATGTTTGGTGCAAAAAGGACCCAGCAGGTAAACGAGTATTCCTGTAGTCTGAAATGGTGAATGGTTATAATAAATATATAGGAGGGTTTGATAAATTTGACATAGTTCATATTATTGTTATCCCACTAAGTGGTCTCAAGTATTGCATCACTTTATAAAGAAAACCACCCTTGTAAATGGCTGTATTGCCTACAAACCCTCACATCCTGCTGACCAAAACACCAACCAGGTGAAGTTCAGGCAGAATGCTATTGACAGGCTTCTGTCCACTGCTGTGGATGATCAGGTTCCAGACATGATTACTGACACTGTTGAGGATAGGAGAGGAAAAAAGGCTCCAAGAGTGCTATTTTCTTGACGAATACAGGGATGAGAATTATCCGCGGAATTCCGCGGATTTTATCAGCCTCAGGGTCATTTTTGTGAATCATCTAAATCCGAGGAGAAAATATTTAGGGGGGTTATCAGTGTCTGTAACGAGTCAGAATTTCCGACTTTTGTCGGATTTCAGCAAAATTGTCGGATAAAGTCAGACTCTTTTTTTTTTCTCAATTTTATACCGTTTTGCAGTTTTCCGTCGGATTGAAAAAAAAAAAAAAATCGTCAGTAACCAGGGCTGTAGTGGTCAGTACACGCCATGTATCCACTTGTATTGGTGGCTGAATTGCGCGTACTAATTTAATTTAGTATTAATAAATAGATTAATACTAAATATTTAATATGCCCAGCAACTTTTTTTAAACCACTGCTCTATTTTCGTGTATTGATGATGTATTTTCACATCAAAGTTATCATTTCAGTTCATAACACTAAGTGCTATAGGCCGAGCAAGGAATAGACATATGCATGTTGTACAGCCCAGCAGTGAAAGGGTTAAGAAAGCCAGGAAGCCCCTCAGAGATCCAAATGGAAATAGGTCAGAATAAAATGTACTTACCCTCTGATCCGTGAACATTTTGGACTTACCGTAAGATTCACATTGCTGGTCGATATTTGAGAACCACTGCTGAGTCTATCACTGGGATTACAGCAGATTTTGGAGGCAGTCTGTTGCAAATTTGGGAGGAGGAAACAGAAATGAAGGCATGGTAGTTGGTGGTTAAACAAAGCACTGTGGTTGAACTGATTCGGCACTTGAACCCCGGCACAACCAAAAATTTTCCATGAATGGAAACCAGGTCTTCCTGGTTTCCAGGTAGCTCACCAGCTTTCACGTGTTTCAGGGAAGAATAATGCCACTTATCCCTGGATGCAAAAAAAAAAATATAGGAAATAATTCTGCCTCCTCTCCTCTGAGGTGTTAATCCCATTGAGTATGGCTTTGGAAGTCAGTCATGGGCCGTATTATTTATTTTGTTTCATGGAACATTTTTTGTGAACTCTCAAATCAATGCAGGGAACATTCCTGTGACTCTTAGCCACATCAGTTATGGAGGCAGAATTAATTGGGTGGAATTTTTGTGCTGTTTCTCTCTCGCTTGCTCGCTCTATGCCTGCTAGCATTTTCTTGTTAGCAATATCTGTTCAAGTAAATGACATTTTAATGGTCATGAACACTTTGTTTACAACATGTAGGATAATTGTTTATTCAGAAAATGGATTTCTGCCTTTAACTATATAATTACTCGGCATTTTTTTCCTCTTGTAAAATGCTGACTTTTATTTCACTAAAAGGTGACAGAAGACGAGGTATTAGATGTTTTGGAGGGTCTTCTCGTCTCCAATTTGTCCACCCCTGTGACCCGTGGTTACTCTCTGACCGCCATCATGAAGCTCTCGACTCGCTTCAGTGGTGTGAAGTAAGAAAACCTTTGTGGGGCTGCACTTGGTTTCCTGTATAGTTTGTTTAATGGTTTGAATTCTCAATTTTTAATCTCTATATTCCACCAGTCGAATAAAGAAAGTGGTGTCTATATACGGCAGTAGCATAGACGTGGAGTTACAGCAGAGAGCTGTGGAGTACAATGCACTTTTCAAGAAATACGATCACATGAGGTAAGAGCTCAGAGATGAACATTTTCATCGAGTGCCTGAGAGCAAAAGAAACTTGCCATGATTTGATAAGGGAATTGTGGTTACCTCTCTCATAATTTAAGGCCAGCTTTATTAGAGCGAATGCCCATCATGGAGAAAACGGCCACTAACGGCCCAGCAGAGATAGTACAGACCAACGGAGAGACGGAATCTTCTGCACTGGACATGAAACACCCACCCAGCATCGCTCAGACAAATCAGGTGAGACGCATACTGGCGCAGACTGTTTCTCTAACACAGGGATGAAAGCTTTGCATGCCTTCCATTGCCTGGAATACAGCATCTCTTGTTTATTGCACCGGATACAAGCCGATTTCTCAGTAAATATTTAATATTTTATTGTGTGTGCTTGTGTGCGATGGCTGAGCTGCATCTGTGGAAGATGTGTTGTGCACTCACTGTCACATTTTTTTTTTTAATTTTTTTTTTTTTTTTTTTGTGGATCTTCAGCTGTCTGACGTTTGCCCTTTATGGAATTTTTTGGACAGGGCTTGGGTTGAACCTTGTATGAATGACTGCCTATTGTATATTTAGAATTTTATCATTCGCTGTATCTTTCAGACATCGCTGGTTTGAATTCTGATGATGCTACAGCCATTTCAGGAATTGGGAGTATTTAGCTCTTGGGTAGGAAGGGCTGAGGCATTTCCTCTCATCTGTCAGAAATGAGGGTTATGAGGAATGAAGTTGTAATAGAAAATAAAATTTTACAAACCACCACTCAGCCTCATGAATACTCCTCAGACAAGGAGACAGACCTATAGAAACTCTGAAAAACAGCAAGTGTGGTGGATGATCAGGATGTGACATTCTCTCGCTCTCTTTTAGTAATCGTTTAATTTTTTTTTACCTTTCATGTTCTCTGCTGTTTTGCAGGCAAATGATTTGTTAGATCTGCTCGGAGGTAATGATGTTCCTGTTATTCAAACGACTCTGCCCACTAAACCTGCCTCAGCTGGCGGAGAGCTGCTCGACCTACTGGGAGATCTCTCTCTCTCGGGTAGGTCATCACTTCCTTTCAAATTGATGTTTTTGTTTTTGTCTTGTTCAGTCTGTAGTTGTTGTGGTACTAGGAGGATTAGTAGTAATATAATAATGAGCTCCTCCTATTTCAATAGGTGGTCCACCCCCTGCCCCTGCTCCTTCTGTGCCCATTTCTCAGCCGCCGTTTCTCCTGGATGGGCTCTCCTCACAGCCACTGTTTAATGACACCGCAGCAGGTAAGTTTGTCATGGTGGTTATCTGGAGACAGTGTTTTCATATCTGCAAAACCGGACAGTGTAAATTTTTTTTATTTTTTATTTTTTAAATTTATTTTTTTTTTTTTTAGCTATTCCTCCCATGACCGCGTACAACAAGAATGGTTTGAACATCGAGTTCACATTTGAGAGGTCCAACCCGAACCCTAACATTTCAGTCATCACCATCCACGCCACCAACTCTACTGAGGCAGACATGGTCGACTTTGTGTTCCAAGCTGCAGTACCAAAGGTCTGCTTCTTCAGTTTATTGTTCTTGTCTACCATGACTGTGATGTTTCCTCTTAATAGTATAGAAAAGAAGCGTGACTTTTTTTTTTAAAAAGCTTCCTGTTCTTATAATGTGTGCCGGTAGACGTTCCAGCTGCAGCTTCTCTCCCCCAGCAGTAAT
This sequence comes from Euristhmus nudiceps, assembly GCA_030068295.1. Taxonomy (NCBI): domain Eukaryota; kingdom Metazoa; phylum Chordata; class Actinopteri; order Siluriformes; family Plotosidae; genus Euristhmus; species Euristhmus nudiceps. The sequence goes on along the minus strand of JAQNCB010000017.1, from coordinate 14,425,888 downwards.
ATTATCCCAGCACTCAACCAGGGAAGCGTCACACAAGTCATCAGGGTTCTTAACCCACAGAAGGTACGAACTCTATGATGGATTTAACGTAATGTTTATCTTTATTGTATTGTTAAGACAATGATTTATCAGTCCACCTATCCATCATTTAACTCTTATTAGAACAGGGTGGTAATTATGTTTTTATTTTGTCTGTAATAATCTTCTCAACAAGCCAACCAGCATGAGAGTTCTTTATCTTCTAAATTCGGTAATTAGAAATATAATTAAAGTGAGCACAGCTCGAGAAGTGCTACACATCTAAATGTGTTTAAGCTTTAAATTATGTTTTCTCAATTACCTGACAACTTCAGGATTTTGGTTTCAAACACAATCTCGTGGTTAAAAATCATCCTGAACTGTGCCTGGTACACACTGACAGACAGCTTCCATACATCACTGAAATATCTTGCATTAATATATTTGTATTTTCATTTTAGTTTAAAAAAATAAATAAATAAATATTTTGACTGACTCATTAAGCAACGTTTACTTGACATGTTCATACTGCACATGTAAATGTAAACTGTCAAGCCATGAAGGAATCTTTAATCTCGAGTTGGCTGTGGCGGAGGGGTGTACCAATTTCTGAACACCTATTTCTAACTCATGCTTTTACAATTACAGCAACAGCTGCGAATGCGCATCAAGCTGACATACAACTGCAAAGGCTCTCCTGTTCAAGACATGGCCGAGGTCAATAACTTTCCCCCTCAGTCCTGGCAGTGATCATGCTGTTCAGGTAGTCCATAAACCCCAACCCTCCCCCACCCACACACCCCAAGCAAGAGAACTGTGAGCTATGGAGCACCTGTCCTCATCCTTGACTGGCCCCCTGTGACAACCGCAGATCGCTGTCCTCGGTCTGCTTGGGAAACAGGAATTTTCCTCCAACACACACACACCCACACACACACACTGTCTCACACACGTACACAAAGTGAAAATCATGATTATGATGACAATGATGAACTTTTTCCCTTTTTGGGGGGAGGGTGGGTGTCTGTCTTTCTGCTTCAGAATTAGTGCATCTCTTCTGTTACTGCTCACACACAGGTACTCTGTTTAGTACATATACACGCACACACTCACCTTAAACTGGCCATGACCCTCTTTCTGTCTGTTCATGGAATGGAATATACCACTCGCTGGTCCCTCTGGAGAGGCGCCTGTTGGCTTGAGCATTCAGTTTGTCTTGATATTCATGTTTTTAATTTTAATAGGGTTCATTTTAAATGAAAGATTCACAAGAGAAGGCATAATAAAGAAAATATCTGATTGGCGCTAACATTTCAGGGTTGGTTATATAACACAAGCATTTCATAAAGGACAGTCAAGCCGGCAAGATGAGCATTCGAGTCGTCAGGTTTATTTTTCATGCACAAGTTTGCGTACTGTCCCCGACAGGTGCACGCCCAATGTACCCAATTTCCATTGAAAAAAGCTTTAGGATCTCCTAAACTTTTGCTCATTACAAGTTGCAGACCATTGTTTAAACTGTGCCGTTTTCATAATTAATGCGCTATGTTTGAGACTGTGAAGGAGGATGACCTTATTTGCTCTGCGGTCACACAGCATGATGAAGTGACGGTCCAGTGTATCTTTTTTGTTTTTTTTTTTGTTTCAACATACAGGGCCACAATTTCATCAGCAAGCGACTTTTCATAGTTCTATGCAAATTAAGAATGACTCATTTGCTTAAGTGATGAATTCAAGTGATGGCTCAAATAATTCTATCAGTGATCCTATGGTCTGACTTTGTGCAAGAATTAATAATTGATGGCGAAACCTAAAATTTTTTGAAGTGCAATTCCGTCTTATCCTGAACTCTCAGCACTTGATTCTTTGTTGCATGAAATACTGAAAAAGAACAAAGCTGAGGAGGAAATGGCACATTGACCCTCTGGCGTATACATGGTGAGTAAAATTAGTTTGTTTTGCTAATCTGACAGCACAGCTTTGTACAGCCGACAAAGACCATGTAATGTGATTTAAAAAAAAAGGGTGTTTTTTTTTTTTTTTTTTTTTTTTTTTTTAGGCCAATTCATTTTTCTTTAATTATTTTTGGTTTAATGCAATTTTTTCACTGGAACATTTTAAAGGCAGAGCAGGCTATGCTCAGAAGAAAAAAAATTTCTTTTTTTTTTTTTTTTTTTTGGGGGTGAACGTTGGTTTGCTTAAATAAGTTATTTCAGTTTTTACACTGAACTCTGCTTGTTTGTTTTCCGTGAAGTCGGAATTCCCCATGTTAATTTTTAGTATTTTGTTGCACCCGAGAAAATGAAGCGAGATGTCGTTGTTGAAGTTGCTGTGAAACATCAGTGCAATTTGGAGGAGTTGAAATTTTACACTGTTTGTGATGAGGTCCTGAATGTAGTTACATGCACTGAATTATAGGTTTTGGGGTTTTTTTTTTTTTTGTTTGTTTTTTTTTTTGGTGGTGCCTGACACCTGACTTTTCTTTAAGCATCGTGCCTTTTTTGCCACAATGGATGGAGCCGAAGTGATTGATTGGCTGCTTTATGAAATCGGAGGAATGTTTTTCATCCAGGGTATGACGCAAGTGTGGGGTGTGAGGTTTCCGCCGACTAGCTTTTTTTTTGTTAGTGTTTATTTTTTCGAACAACATCGGAAGCAGTAACTGAAATACCTCGTGTCTATCTGTCTTTTCCCCTTTTTGAAATAGCATCATATTTAGAATATTAAGGTATCTTTTGATTAGGGTTTGTTTCCTTAAATATGTCTAACAAATCTTCGCTTACACACAGTGACCAGATAGGTAATTTTTACAAAATTAAAATCAGTCTTTTAGTTCAGTGACCAAATCAGAGCTGTAACTTGTGTATATGCTGAAAAAAGTCTTCATTCTGTTACTTGATTCTCTCTCTCTCTCTCTCTCTCTCTCTCTCTCTCTCTCTCTCTCCCTCTCCCTCCTTTGTGTTGTCTTTTTGGGGATTTTTCTGTACATAATGAGGGCTTTTAAGATCTATCACCTATGCTTTTCACCTTCTTGATTTTCTTTTCTTTTTAAACATATGTTGACCCTTTTCTAATCTGAAATGCTACACAGTAATCAGTCTAATTTAATAAAGTTCCTGTTCGATTGTTTATTCAGAAGAAAATGTATTATCTGCTGCCTGTATATTGTATATAACTGTAAAAGATGACAAAAAAATCAAATAAACTCCAATTTGAAGACCTGTGAAGATTTAGTTAGGGGACTGTAATTGTATACAAGTGTCAAGAATCATCTGCATTATTTTTTTTTTTTTTATTTTTTTTTCTGTTATCACATGAATAAGGGTCAGAATTTTGGTGGTTTGATGCACTAATGAAATATGGTTTTATAATATGATAAACAAACGGATGATGAGGATGCCTGCATGTTGCTGCATTGCCACCCTAACCCTCCTTCCTCTTACCTTTCTATTAATGAATCACCTTTGGGTCACTGTTGGTAATGTCATCACTTTTATATGATAAAGAAACTTTTCCTACAGTAGGAAAAATGGTGAGGAGGAACAAAATCGGGCACTATGCTGCTTTTAAGGCTTGTTTTATTTGCTCTGTGTGTGTGTGTGTGTGTGTGTGTGTGTGTGTGTGTGTGTGTGTGTGTTAAAGGAGAGGAGCGTCCAAGACGGCGCAAGTTGCCTTCCTGAACTTTTCTTCCCCGTTCAGTTTTTTGACTGCATGGTAAAGCCCAAAATGTAAATATCTCATTTTTACTCTTTCTGTAAAAAAGGAAAAGAATTTCCCATCGATGCAAGAGAAGCTGCGATTGTATTGACATCCTTTCCATGTCTATGTGCATTCTTTGGAGAAATGTGTAACAGAAATAAAACACCACGTGCATTGTTTAAACCCATCGAAAGCATCATGTATCACACACTTGGATAATTCTCTTCCTGATCTGTCTCCACTGTTTATTAAAAATAAATAAAACTCATTGTTTTTGGACTTCTATTTCTGCGAGGCTCCTTTTTCTGCTCGCTGTCTAACCACTGTTTCTGATCATGATGTTGGGGATGCGGGCACTGAGTGTTCATACTTGATTTTATTATTATTTTTTTTTTCCTTATTCCTTTCTTCTCTCTTTCACCCCATATCAAGTTTGATATGCTGAACTGAATTGGTTTCCCATGTCTTCAACGAAGGAGTGAGTGAGTGCTGGACCGGAAATTATTCATGATGAATGAAAAACTTGTTAATCTACTTCATGGGATATTTTAGACTTATGCTGTGTATAATTGTCTTTGGGTTGGAAAAATTGACCAAGTGAAACAATAATAAAAAAAAAAACTTTGGCACTGATCTGTATGCTTGATTTTGTTAGTAGTCACTTGTATTAACAGGATTACAATTCACCAATTTTAAGGTTTAAACCAAAAATCTTCCACGTTTTGTTTCTGTAGTGATCCTTTCAAAATTTTCTTTAGCTGTTTAATCATGTAAGATTACAGTTGAACCTCACTCCTACGGACTAAAAGGGGTGAGGGGGTGTCCGGATTAGTGAATAGTCCATAAGAGTGCAGTGAGGGTTTTTTCGGGGGGGGGGGCTATATTCCAGTCTGAGTACTAGTAAAATCACCTCAAAGTTCTGTAA
>JAQNCB010000017.1:14306858-14318682 GCA_030068295.1 Euristhmus nudiceps | reverse complement strand
AATACATACACATTTTTTCCTATGTTGAAACGTGAGGTAAAAGTCCCGAGGAAACATTCATTCAGTTTTTGAATTAGCGTTATGTTTGCTTTAACAAGGTTGTTATGCCAGTTAGTCAGCTGTGTCAGTTCACTGAGACATCAGTGGTAAATCTGCAGATGCCATGTGTGCTGGAAGTCACAAAATCGATGGCTTGCTGAAAGACTGTTCAATCTCCCCGGTAAAGTGTTGCAGAACCTTGTGGGATGACGAAAAACAAAGCGTTTTGCCCTTTGTTTCGCCATGCTAGAAGTGAGATCGGAAGATATGGGTTGGCCGCCTGTTGGAGTGTTTTCACCTGGTGGAGGATGAGCTCACAGACGTGGACTCTGATGCAGGGCTCGAAAGTGTTTTTTTTTTTAATATACACTAGCCAGCCGGACTAGTTACCTAACAGTTACTAGCCAATCAGAAAATCAACTAGCCAAAATTTATCTGATATCAGTGAGTTCAACCCTTGGTAAAAATAACACAGATTATATGTTATACAATTGTTCATAACTAATATGCATTTTATTTCAAGAGTATTTTGATGCTGTTATTCAATTAAAAAAGAGAACTCAGACCACCAAAAAAAAAAAAAAAAAAATGATCCACCCCCCCTCGTCTCAGGTGGTGGCTTAACACCTTTCAAAACATTCCACATTACAAAGCTGTTTTGACAGTTGATGTCAACAAAAACACATGTATTGAAATCTGCTTGTCATACAGAGACACCTTCCTCAAAGATTTTCAATATACTTCTCGACCTTTTTCAGTATTTTTGAAATTTTAAGTAACACTTCTTCCCCACACATGAATTGGCAACAAATGTATTTGTAAGCAATATTATTGACATTTATTTTACATCATACTTCAAATCTAGAGGTTGAATGGCAACATCATATGACTCACCTGACAGACCGAGCGTGCGTGACTCACAGACCCAGCTCACGCTCTTTATTTTTCCATACAAAATAGGTAACACGTCCATATACGAGTGCCGTGTTTAAATGTCCGTTTTTATTCTATATTTTCAACTCTCCAAACAGGGTGAGCTGGTAACTAAACTAACTCACCAAATGAGAAATTAAGTTACATCTGGGCTACCGCGAATTTCGAGCCCTGTAATTGGTCTCTGTGGTTGATTTGGCCTCGGTTTTGCTTGTAGTGATCTGTGGGCTCGGTCAACTAGGAGAGAAGCTCTTGCGTGAACTAAGTCTAGCAAGAGACTGAGAAACTCAGTGGGTGCCATACCTTCTGGCTCTTCTGGGATGCTGACAAGCCCAATTTCTTGGCGATCTGCTTTTGGAGTACTCACATTTAGCTTGGAGAACTTCAACATCAGAGAGGAGCTTGTTGGCTGTCGCCTACAATCACTTGTTACTATCACCAGTCACTTGTTAACTGTTGCGGATATTTCCACCTCCTTTAAGCAATCACCTTGTTCATTCAGACCTTTGCAGAGTAGCTACAGACAAAGCTAGGTCTTTTCTGATTGCAGAAATAGTAGCCTGTATTCTTCCTATGGCCACTTCTATTTTAGAGCAAATGTCACGCCGTCCAGAGTACAGGGCCTTGTCCAACATACTGTCAGCATGTCCACAACTGGGTCTGTCTCAGCCTCTGTGGCACGAGCAGCAATGTAAGCGTTAACGCCACAAGTTGACTTGGTTTTTGCTTTAATGACTGGAGACTCTGTGCTGTCAAAATCAGCCAGGCAACGCTTTGGTGGTGTATGATCAGTGTTTCACAAAAGTTTGAGCACAAAGTGGTCTGTTTTAGTTGAAGTCACCTCACAGAGCTTGTGCAGAACACCTCTATGTTGCTTTCAACGCAACAGCGCTCTTGGAAATACATACAACAGGAAATTAAAGTGATTTTATTTATTTATTTATTTTTAACTGACTGAAAATGAAAAAAGATAAAACAGGATCTTTTGTATTCGCACCTGACTGCTGCTTTCACCAACATTTATTAATGGTTAAGCTGATTTGCAATTAATTGCTCGTTTTTGTTAGAATTACATTTAATAGGCTGTCTTTTGAAATGTTCGCAAATGCTTGTACACAGTTTATGAATAAAAAAAACCCCAAAAGAATAATAAATTAAACGGATTTTCTTGTTTTTCTCATCACAAATATGTGAACCTGGTATGATCAATTGGGTGAATTGTTGCGTTCCCACATGGAACTAATGATTAGATAATCAAATTTTATTAAGTGTTATAAATCTGGCTCTATTTCCACAGTACATCTTCGGGGAGTTCAGCCCGGACGAGTTCAATCAGTTCTTTGTGACACCCCGCTGTTTTGTTGAGGTAAAGTTGTTTATTATTTTTAAACCTCTTTAAAAATAACTTCCTGAGTTGCCCCCAAAACCTGTTTTATACAGAACATGGATATGCAAAATGGCAAAATTGATAAATGCAGGTTTCGAGTTCATGCCATGTCCGTGCCAGGTTCTCACGGTTTCTTAACATGTTCCCTATATTTTATTACCAACCACATACACGCCACGCCCAACGTGTTCGTATTACAGCCAGTTAGGTCATACCACGAGCTTACCAGATTCTCACTGCGTCTATCCAATCCTTAAAAAAACTGCCCCGTAGACTGTGCTTTTTAACTCGTTCTGCAAGTTTTCTTGAGTCCACATCTCAATTCAACCAGTCTGCACCATGCTGGTTCTATGTCAGTGTCATTAGTACTTCAGTGCAGACGTTACTACCGTATTTTCTGGACTACAAGTCACACTTTTTTCATAGTTTGGCCAAGGGGGGGGGATTTGTACTCCAGAGCATTTTAAGTTTTAAATAGGAGTATTAAACATGAGAGAATGGCAGTGACTGAAAAGCATGGTGAGAGGACATCACAGTGACTCTTGCTCCCCATCACCATCTGAGACAGGTAAATAACAGAGGCTGAGGAGGCATTTAGCAAAGCTAAATGACTCCTCATGCAAGATATGGGCCAAATAATATACAGTAGATTGAAACGAGTATTTTAACATGTTTGAGCCAACATTCTATGGTTTCAGTGGAACTATACGTTCTTGTGTGTAAAGGTGAGACTGCACCTTTAGTTTTGCCTTCCCGCATGCGTTACGCGCAGACAAGGCAGAAATGGTATATGCACTGTGAGCGTCTCACACATCGACATTTTCGTTACGCCTCGTCATGTTTTAGTTGCCAAATATCCATTTTTAGTGTGTCATTGTCATGTTTTCGTCATACAGAACAGGTGCGTTAACGAAATCATTTAAACACTGCAACCAAAATGTGACCTATACTCCAGTTCGACTTGTACTTTTTTTTTTCCCCTTCTTTGTTATGCATTTTTTGGCTGATTCAACTTTTAATCCGGCACGACGTATAGTCCGGAAGATAGGGTACATCCTTAAAATTAAACACTATGATCACATTTCGATACTTTTATTACAGTGCAAAGGAATTGCTGGGGTTTTTTTTTTTATCACCATATGATAAAAGGTTAATGCCACGGCCCTTTGTCCTGATGGCAGTCATTCAGGGAGTAAACTGTGCAGCGTCTCAGCCTTATTTTGTCTAATTTAAATACCTAATCCGGTAGCCATAACAGTGCATGTTGTGGTATTGTGTGAATGCACTTATACGCTGCATTTAAAATAGCTAGTATTAGGTAGTGCTACATAAATTGAGGCATAACTTGCCTCTGTACAAATATGTAATGTACTTTAATAAAAAAACTAACCTGTATGATTTGTGTTCTGTTTCTAATTACACAGCTTCCTCCTTTCAATGAGAGAGCCACTTGTGTCAGTCATAACTCGGGTAAGATCCTTATTTAAACGTCTGCATATTAAAACCTAAAATGCACTTCTGTACGCCCCATGATGATTTTCGGTATGACATGTTCCTTGATGTCTTAATTGATCATTAAACATGTTTTTCTCAATGTATTATATGAACACACACACACAGAAGTAGCAGAGTTAAATTGCAGCACTATTGCTATTGACCCTGATTTGTATGAATTATTCAGGAGGTTACTGCACTGTTGATGTGCCATACATTACGGAATCAATGAGACAGCAGGTCTGCGGTGAGTGCTGGGTTCCACACGTTGTCTTCATGTATTTCTTGTGTTTTGCTGCAGAACCTTGATGCTAAGCCCCACGCACACGCCACACAGTTTTCTGAACCCTTCCTTTTCTGCTGGATATTCTGTAAAAGCTTTGCATGCTTTAAAAACACCAGCGAGTTTCTCTCTGGCCTGACATGCCTGCGCAGCACTTGCGAGATGCCTTTAGATAATTTTTTCTTTTTTTTTTTTTTTAACTAAAGGATAATTAATTTTGACCCTGTTCTCTCACTAATAGCCCGGTTTGGACGAGAACTACAGCTTAACGGCGGTGTTTAAAGGAAGCTATATCTCCTGCCCTCTCGTCTCCTTTCCTGCTTATCTCTTAACTACTGTCCTTCAGCTCTTCCTTATGAGCCCTTTTCAATAAATACTAACAGACGATGCAGCAGATCACGGACACGACTGAAAAATGCTTCAAATTGATAACTCTGTTCCTAATTATTATTTTTTTTGCCCTGACTGCTTTTGGTGGCTTGCTGTGTGTTGTTGTTGTTGTTGTTGTTGTTGTTTTTTTTCTTTTTCTTTTTCCTCCCAACTCTTTATTGATTTGTTGCATTTGATAAACGGTGTTAACACTCGTGATTTATTTCCAACTAAGCTCACTTAGTGCTTTGGATTTCCACAGTGCAGCACAGCAGCCAGCTTTCAATCTTATCTTGGGGTGATTGGGGATTATTTTGTGGTGTATTTGTGTACAGAGTTCCTGTCATTAAAGACAACTATACAGATCTAATCTCCTAAAATGTGCATTAAACATCATGACCTGATGGTGTTGCCACTTTATAAGCACACTGGTTTATATTTGAATACTCACTCAACATTTCAGATTTTGTAAATTTCTTTTTGAGGAGAACCACCCAAAAGGAAAAAATGTATCGTTTCTTACTCTGAACTGTAAAGGGAAAAAAAATTCAAACTTAACACTTCCTTATATTAATGGAGGAATTAAGAGACCTTTTTAAAAGGTACATAACCCCAGCAATAACACAAAATTCTAAAAAGATTATAGTTGTTGACTTTGCAAACGAACTGTAGTGTCGGGATACAATATGAATTCATTCCTCTCTGCAAGATCACTATAATAAACCCGACAGGTATTTGCAAAGTCAAGATTGCATATATTTCACAGTCTGCGAGCTTGCAGTTTTAACCAGTTAGAACAGCATGTGAATTTGGCTGATTGTAGGGCTATTGGATTAATTATGGTGAAGTAAAAAAAAAAAAAAAGAAAGAAAGAAAATCGTCATTGATTTTTCCTCTCTATCATATTTCGTGCCTCCAGTAGGCTCCTCCTTCCCGCGAGAGTGCTCCCCAGTTTCCATCACAACCACACCTGTGTAAGCAAACTAGGTGTTTGCAAAAGAATCCGGGAATTTTGTTGCTAAAGGGGGCAAAAGCAAGCCAGTCGTGTGGAACTGGTACAGCTTTGCAGTTTCGGACAGAGAAACCCCCTCCTCACTGCAATGTCTACATGTGATACATTTGATGTATAATAGCACACCTCAGACACACAACACGGATTGTTTAAGTGTCTGTGTTTGTCCATCCTAAATGCATCAAAATTTAGCCTCTTGATATATGTGAATGTAATCCATGCAATTTCATTCACCTAAAACATTCACCACATGCAATCTTTTTAAAGAGCTGAGATCTTCAACATAATCATAAAGCCTATAAAATTCCAGACGGGCTGTTCAGTATTTCAGACATCCCAGAGAAATGAAATAAACTCAGTGTGACAGAAGCCCCAGGTTTAGTTTACATTTTTGCAGCTACAGCGAAATGATTTTGAAATCATGTCTGCAAACCTTTCCAATCAAGCTCAACAGTCTTGAAGCCTACTGTGTACTCCTTTCTTTTTAGACACATGATAAAATATAATTAAATAACATTTTCCCTGATAATCAGACCTTAAGCACCATTCAAAGCACATTTTAGTCATAGATCATTTTCAGCTTCAAGTTCAAATTAACTCTAGAAATAAAAAAAACAAGCTGTTCCTTTTCTTTAATCTTGCTTTTGTCCTTAAACAGTTTAGACACTGACACCATTTTAAATGTGTACGTTTAGTACCGATACCCAGCTGCAATCTATTAATCTTGTTGTTTTGCTAAGAAACCACAAAGTGTTTAAAGGAAGTGTGTGCTATCTTTAGTGCAAGACGAGAAGCTTTTTGATGTGAACTGGCACTTTTAATTTCTTGACATGGCATTAAAACATCTTGAGTGTCAAACTGAATACGATACCCTGTGAGCATGGCTAAGAGACTATTACGGTGTGACCCTAAACAACCTCCCACATTTCTAAGGTTTGAAATGTGGGAGGTTGTTTAGGGTCACACTGTAATAGTCTCTTAGCCATACTCACTGGGTATTGCATTCAGTAAAAAAGGAAGATTAGCACAAACTTAATTCTGTACAATTTTTCTTTAGAGTTGTGTATTTTACCGTAACTTCTGTTACCCTAATAGAGGCCACAACTTGAACACCTTGGGTTTGAAGAAATCAATGTGATTTCTGTAAGATGGCGCGACTACACAACCAGCTCGAAGGTCATTGGAGGTGCTGAGGGAAATGATTTGGGTGGCTGGCCCGTTCTCCTAACCTCTCCCCTTTGTGGTTTATTTATTTTTTTCAACCCATGTGGCTACCTTAAATCATGAGTGTATAGTCATTGACCCCAAACTCTTGAAGCCCTTGAAATTCCTATTCAGCAGGAGAAAGCCACTGTTTGTGTGTTAATAGTAATTAGATTTCTTTTATTGGTCATCCTGTATCATCCTGGTGTTGTGTAACGATATTTACCTGGAATTAGTTTATCATGGAAATTGAAGCAGCATTCTTTTTTGCCTGTAAATAAACCATCAGGTATTAGTGTATGTTAACATGACCTTGTCGTCTGCAGGAGAAGACTACCAGCACATCGAGTTTGGTGTGGATGAGGTGATGAATTCAGAGCCTGTGGTGGTAAAGGACTCCTTGTATAAAGTATCCAGCACTCTGAACCCTCAGGCTCCTGAGTTCATACTGGGCTGCCAGCCAGCTCAGAAACCCCTTCCCACGGCCTCACCTTTATCCAGCGTCTCGCTGGGGGCTGATTTTCTCTCCGTGGACTGCGCTGACTCTGAGCCCTCGGCTCTGGATGGCCAGCAGGCATCCTCTGACATGGACGGTGTCTCCAGTGGCCTCGGGCAGCGAGAGCGCAAGAAAAAGAAAAAAAGACCTCCGGGATACTACAACTACCTGGAAGGCTGTGAGAACAGCGGTTCGGCGGTGGATGGTACGGGGCTGGTGAATGGACATGGCCTCAGCACTCCTACCCTGGGAGAGGACGCCGGCACTGAGCTGACCCCTTCTACACTTTCTTCCACATCATCCTCAGGCCAGCCTGGCCCTCCTACCAATCAGAGGACTTGTGACAGCCCTGATGAATCTTCTGTGGACTTGATGAGTGGAGCCACCTCTTTGTTGGATGGTAATGCTGCAGCATCCTCGTCCTCCTCTTCTTCCTCTTTCTCCTCCTCCTCTCAGAGCGGTGGCCGTGCTGAAGGCGTCAGGACTGCAGAGCAGCACTCAGAACCCCCCGCTCTAGAGAGCCCTGAACTGCAGGGCAGTGATGGGAACACCCCTTGCCCGACCTCTTCACCTTCTCCTCCCCTTTCTGCTGCTGTACCCACCGCTGATCCTGTGACTACTGATGAGGACGAGCACCAGGCTAACGGCACATCGGAGCAGTTGCCTGCCAACAGACTTGACATGGTCGATACTCAGACAAGTGCTGCCCCACTTCCATCCCCCACAGACTCAGGGGTCCAGGCACCTTTGCTTTCTCTGCCCTCTCCTGCAACGGCACCTGTCCCCAACGCCCCCAAATCCTGGGCTAGTCTCTTCCACAATTCCAAGCCTTTGCCTGGAGGCCCTCAGGCATATGTCGAGGTGAAGGCCACAGTCACTGAGGTGCCTGTGGCTTCCACGGTCACTGCTGAACAGCCAGAGAAACCATCTGACATCCGGGAGGGGCCCATTCCTGTTTCTCAAGATCCCATGGCACCAAAACTGGCAGGTACTGTATCTATAACACATTTGTGGGGTTATTGTTTACTATTGTATTTATAAACACTTGAGTTTTATTCAGAATTTCAGGAGTTATAAGATGATGGGTATGCCCACCTCTATACGTCTCATATGAATTGCAGAGTTCATAATATATCTTGTATAAATGAGTTATTAGTCTAGTTGAAGTTTGATAGAAATCTCAATTTCTACATTCTGACATTGAAATGATGAGCAACAACAATGCTGACTTTCTCCCAAGTAATCTTCCAGAGGGGTGGGAAAGCATGTGCAGATCAACATCCAGTTAAGTTGGCATGTTTTGACTCACTTTAAGCACGGGCCATGTGAGAACACAAACCCCAATGTGCAGAGATGCCTACAGTACGGGTTCTTCGTATTTTGAACGGGAAGTTGATGTAAATACGGTGTTATGTTACAGGGTGCTATTTTGTACGGAAAAATAAAGAGAACCATGAATGTGAATTTACATTTTATATGAAGGCCAATTGCTGGACATATTAGTATGTGCACGTACGGTGACCGTTTTCTCCTGTGCTCTGGACTCGCAAGAAAATGTTTGGTTTGCTCGCATTGCTGCGCTTCCTTCCCGGATGTGCCAACAAGTAACAAAAGGGGCTCCCCGCTCTGTTCCACTCTTATAAATTTCAGGTAACGGAAATGCAAAACGCAACCCCCGGTGTCCAACCCTTGTACACTCCCCTGGGTCCTAATGCTGTCCAGTTACATACATTCACTCATGAATGAAATTATTGGCACCTCTGTGATTTTTCCATAAAATACACCATTTCTCCCAGAAATTGTTGCAATTACAAATGTTTTCGGGATCAATGCGTTTAATTCTTGGATGTGCATTAGAAAAACACAAAGCTGAAGGGGAAAAAAGCCAAAATTGACAATTTTGCACAAAACTCAAAATGGGCTGGACAAAATTGTTTGCACCCTCAGCTCAATATTTGGTTGCACACCCATTGGAAGAAATAACTGAAAGCAATCGCCTCCTATAACAATCCATGAGGTTTTTTTGGACCACTCTTCTTTTGTGAACTGCTCCAGGTCTCAGATTTGAAGGTTGCCACCTTGCAACAGCAATTTTGAGATCTCTCCATAGGGGTTCAATGGGATTTAGATCAGGACTCATCGATGGCCACTCCAGAACTTTCCAACCATTTCTTGGCGTTATTTGAGGAATGTTTTGGATCATTGTTCTGCTGGAACACCCATGAGCTCTGACACAGACCCAGTTTTCTGACACGAGGCACTACATTGCAGCCCAAAACATTTTGGTAGTCTCCAGATTTCATGACTCTGTGCACACTGTCAAGGCACCCAGAGGCAGCAAAACAACCCCAAAACATCATTGAACCTCCACCATGTTTGACTGTAGGCACTGTGTTTTCTTTGTAGGCCTCATTCTTTTTTTTTTTTTCTATAAACAGTAGAATGATGTGCTTTTCCAAAAAGCTCTACCTTAGTCTTGTCTGTCCATAAAATGTTCTCCCAGAAGGATTGAGGATTACTAAGGTAGAGCGTTTTGAAAAAGTGTCATTCTACTACATATTTACAGAAAGCATGAGAATGGAAATTTTTCAAATACTGAAAAACATCGTGAATACGGAAAATCTATACTTGAGGTAGGCATCTCTGAATGTGTGTCAATTCTGACTGAGCGGCAGCCATTTTATAATCTTGGTGCATTTTGTAACCTTGGTGCTTACCACAGTGTCACATCACTGTTTGTCCTGAAATAACTGTTAATGCAAAGTTTGTGGAATTGAGAATTGGTGTCTAACTTCTCATGTAGATTCAGTAATGCAGTAAGAACTGTGATCGCTAACATTTTAGAGATGAAACAACAGAGCGTTACACTTTGAGAATTCACTGTGGAATGAGCTAAACTTTCTTGTTTTTTTTTTTTTTGTTTTTTTTTAAGTCTATAAAATCTTAGAATTTTGTGATTTCAGTACACAGGGATAGAAAATGGGGTATAATGGGTCAAATTACTCACCTCAGTGTAAAGAGTCATATATGAAGGTCAAGTATTGACGTCTCCTCGAAGTTTTATTATTCATTCCGTGGGAACTGTTCTGCACGTTCTACAGAATCGAGTGACAATTGATCCCCAACCTTTTTTAAAATTTATTTATTTATTTATTTATTTATTTATTTATTTATTTTTTTTATTATTTTCTTATTTTTTGTTTTAACTATACTGAAAAAAAGACATAAAATCTGAGATGGTGTGGTGGAAAAAACTTCGGACAGTGCTTTGTTCAAATGCCTCAAATATTGTTGGTTTTGATGATTAAATGTGCTAACTCTCAGGATTTCCTCCACCACCCTAACCAGTAGAAAACCATTGCTGATGAATATAAATGCTGTAATCAGAGTGGAAGCGATGCCCATGTGTTCTGATGCGATTATTTTTATTGCTGTAATAAAAGCAAATGTGTGTACCAAAGTGAATGAAAACAAATCTGAAAATGGGATAAACTGAATGAATTTGGAAAAGTTGATATTTTCAGCCATTTTAATCTGTTCAGTCAGTGAAGCTTTTAAAAATATTTACATCAGCAAACTCGTAAGAAAAATAAAACTGTTTAAGAAACCCCAGTTCAGTGTGACATTGTCCACTAGGTGGCAGCAGAAACTCATTCTGCTCTCATGGTAAGGCTGTTAGTGCCTGGTCATGTTTTCCTAATGTTTTGTTTTATTTGAATGTTTGAACTGATTTGTGTTCTCTTGTATATTATGAGTATACTCGAGGTCAGGTAAATATGATTGCCGTTTTGGTGGGCAACAGTTGAGACAATCGTGTGGGGATCAGTGTGAGCAGAATGACTTGTTGCGTCACCACTCTTCGTTGACGTTGTGTATGAGGTTGAAATTGCTTTGGTGGGACTCTGTGGTATTCATGTGCAGTCTGATATTAACTCAAGCATTGGAGCGTTTTCTGAAGCTGTAATCCCGTCAGATCTGGGGCTTCCTGTCACGTCATTGTCCTCAATGGGGTGTGTGGGGTTTCTTAAATTTCTTCAAAACCCATACCAGCGTCAGTCCTGCTCAGTCACAGATGTCTCGTGCTGGGAAAAATCCCCTCAGAACAATGAGTCTGGGTGAAAACGGTTTTGAAAATGCTTTGACGTTCTCATTTGTAAACCACTTAATCTTCTGTCTCGAGTAAGTGCAACGTAAATATTTTGTCCTTGTTTTCCAGTCTCTGTGGTAAAATCTGTCCCAGCTTGCGCCTTAGCATTTATTGTAATGGCACATGTTGGCAGTTTTTATTTTTTATTTTTTGACATTTACGAGGGTTCAAATCCTTGGGTTTTTTTGCCCCTGAGTGCTCTATAAAGCGTGTTCACTAAACTGTTAAATCAGAGCCATTTTCCTAAACAGGACTCTTGGAATAAAGCCAGGTTTAGGCTTTAAAACAACTTGTAAGCTGCAATCTCAGTATACTGCTGACATGATGAAGCTGTTTAACTCGAGTGTTTTCCCCGTACTTGGGATTGATAGCAGGTTGCTCTTAATACTAGGGCTGTGGTGAACCGATTATTTTTTAAACGATTAATCTGGCGATTATTTTATCGAATAATCGACTAATCT
>JAQNCB010000017.1:14294495-14305077 GCA_030068295.1 Euristhmus nudiceps | reverse complement strand
GTCGACGACTAAATATGACGTCGATTATATTTTGAAGTCGATTGGTCGACGTCATCGATGCGTCGCTACAGCCCTACTTAATACTCAGACTAATTTTTTTTTTTTTTTTTTTTTTGTTGGAACGGTTTTATTTTTGGTGTAACCCGTGTTCCCGTCGGTAAGAACCCCATGAGAAGAGAGGACAATTATTTAAAGGTCTCTGGTGTTGGTTCTGAATGGGGAATTAACATTCCTGCTTGGAAAGAGTTTCTGTAGTGTGTTGAAGCATTAAAAAGTTTCCATTCCTTAAACATCTCGTGGAGTATCAACTCTGATTCCATGAACTAATGGGCACCAATTGCACAACTAAAGGCCCATAAACTGGTATAAGCTCTGAGGTCAAAGTTCACAAAATTTGTGCCTACTCTACAGGCTGAGTTCCTCTGTGGATTTGAACCAAAAGTTTCACCAGTTATTCATTATTAAATGGTCATGAAACTGCTACAGGTTTTGGGGATGTAGGTCAAGGTCACCGTTCAACCACACACTGAAATGGTTTATGGCAGAGGTATGCTAGGTGACCCATTTGCGTTTTTGTAAACCAACTGTTAACCTGGTTGCATGGTGGCCAGCACAAGACAGAGTGGGGTTGGTAACGTCAACCAAGAAAGGTTTTATTTATTTTTATTTTTTATTTTTTTTATTTTTTTTATTTTTTTTTTTTTAATTAAACAAAAACACCAAATGAAAGCTTTCATTATTTTGAACTTCACTTTGAAGTGAGCTTCTGCAGATCATGTGCACCAATAAACAGGTTTTCATAAAAAAAAAAAGTAGATATGGATTGTGTAACAGATCTGACATTTAAATGTTTTTGGCCCTGAAGGAAGATACACCTTTTCTGCATTTGCATCTTGTGCAGCGTAAGTGTTTATGGGCATTGGGGCGTTTTTATACTCCTGTTCTGCCCATAACTTGGTTGGTCAGAGTTTTTGCCACGTTACCATGGGAGTTGTCTCTCGGTGGTAATCTCCCTTCCTAGGCGTGGCATAGCATGGCGTGCCCTCCATCTCTCTCTGCTCAGGCTTCACGCGTATCCATCGTGTGCTACAGCCAGATAGTGATGGAACATTTGCCTTTTTTTTTTTTAATGTTTCAAGATTATACATGAACTATACATAAACCTTTAGAGTTAATTCTTTATTTCATGCAAAGTAAATTTACAGTAAATATTGCGTGGCGTTTTAAAAACCCAAGTTTGTTTTCAGAGTAAATTCTTTAAATGTCTTTTTTGTGGAAATGTATAAAATGATTCTGTGATATTTTAAAGTGTATTGTCAATTTATGGGTGTTGCCATATTGTATCTTTCATTTCATGATTTGCTGAACTTAATCCTGCTATGGTCGTGAGGAGGCTGGAGCCTATCCCAGCTGACTCTGGGTGAAGGCAGGGTACACCCTGAACCACTCTGCAGTGTAACACACAACCATTCACACTCACATCTGGGGGAAATTTGGAAAAGCCAATGAGCCTCTTTGGGCTGTGGGAGGAAACAGGAGTACCTGGAGGAAGCCCATGCAAACACAGATAATGCCAACTCCACATATCTATAAATGATTTCAAAATGAGTTCTAATTATAGTAAATTTTTTAAATCAATATTTTAGTATCTTTCAGGTTTTTTTTTTCCCTCTCTAAAGTACCATAGCATCCTACCTTATGGAACTTTTTTGCATATCAATGTCGATGGGCATGAGGGGAACCGTTGTGCAATTTCTTTGTATTCAGCACACTCAAACATGACCAGTGATCACCTTTTTGGTGAGGATGTTTGGAGTAGATAACACACAGCCATCAATCCCCCCTTAGTTTAACATCCAACTTGGGCTCCACAGCTGCATTTTGTGCAGTAGCTCAAAAACACGAGCGTCAATCAAAAAATATTTGGTGTGGATGTTGGGACTGTGTAACTACACACAGACTTTTTTTTTTTTTTTTTTTTTTTCCAGTGGTCTGGGATCCAACATGCTCACTGATTGCCCTTTTTAAATTTGCATTTAAACTTGTATACATGTTGGGACTTGCACAAATTTTTTTTTTTTTTTTTTTTTTTTTTTTTGTGGCTCAATATGGCCACCACAGCTGAAATCACCTGTTTCACTTGAAAATCACTGCTCATTTTGCGTCTGAGCATACCTCTTAGTGTGGTGCGTGGGTTTGAGCCTTCTTGCCTGCTTTGAGTTGCCATTTTATTTACACTTAATTTATTTGTGCGTTTTTGGTGAAACAGATGCTTTAACAGAATGAAGGTATTGTTCTACGAGTAACTTTCCAGTAGATTATTCCCCAAAGTGTATAAAGCATCATCTTTGATTTCAGCTTGTTTGATTTCTCATCAGAACTTATAGAAAATGTGAAGTTGATACACAAGCCTGTGTCTTTGCAACCCAGAGGACTGATTAATAAAGGAAACTGGTGCTATATCAACGCTGTATCCTTTCCACTGGTCTCACGCTAATGTTCTAACACGACAATTTACTTGTTTATTTTTTTTGGTCCTGTTGTCGGTGTCACACTGTCCTTAACTATATATCTCAGACCCTACAGGCACTGATTGCATGCCCGCCCATGTATCATCTGATGAAATCGATTCCCATCTTCAGTGAAACGCAAAGACCATGCACCTCAACACCCATGGTGGACAACTTGTAAGTAGTTTTTTTTTTTTTTTTTTTTTTTTTTTTTTTTTTTTTTTTTTTTTTTTGTTTTTTTTTTTTTTTTTTTTTTTTTTTTTTTGTGTGTGTATGTGTTTAGCATATTTATGCATATAAAAGAGCGTGGGCTGGGCAATATGATGGGAAAATTATGTCACTATTTTGTGACATTTTCATGATAACTATATTAATATGTGTCGTGATATAAAAGTCATGTAAGATCAAAGAACATGACGGCAAGTAAACATACACTGGGGTGGGAGTGCTCACACACTTATGTGCATCTATGGACAGTTCAGGTGTTGCAGTTAAAATACATTTCATTTCTAGAGGAAAGTTGATCTTTTAGATGAACTGTGATACTCGGGGTGTTTAGTGGAGTAGTCATATGATGCGATGATTTATCAATGTATTGACCAGCTCTTCCAAGAGTACACGTATATTCGTGTTTATAGTAATATTGTTTAAAATGATATTAAAACTAAAAGCTGTTTTATCTACTGGAAAAGTAGATATTGTCTGCACACCATGATGTATGCTTTTCTTGTTTAATTCCTCAGTGTTCGGCTCGTGAATGAGTTCAGCAACATGCCCGTTCCATCAAAGGCTAAACAGCAAGGTGAGTCTCTCTTTGCCTTGCTTTCTGTTTCTCATGGATGGCGGTGTCGCACACGCACGCGTTTGTGTATTACACTTGTTATGGTTGTGATGTAATCGTATGGCTTTTGTTTATGCAGCTGCTGGAGAGAAGATGATAAAAGATATCAGACCAGGTGTTCCCTTTGAGCCGACGTACATCTACAAGCTCCTCACTCTCATTAAATCCAGCCTCTCGGAGAAGGTTAGAGGTTTATTCAGTGGTGTGCGTTCAGTTTGTGGTTATACCCTCTAATAACCGAAACGGTGTGTTTGAATGTGCTAGCAACATTCTGTTCTGTTTGTGAACCGCATGTTTAAATGTTTTGTCACGTGATGTTGAGTCAGAGCTGCACTCAGCTGCGATTGGACTGTGTTGTGGTTTTCCGTTAGGGCCGTCAGGAGGATGCTGAGGAGTATCTTGGTTTCACACTGAACGGATTGCACGAGGAGATGCTGGCACTCAAGAAGCTCATTTCTCCTCCGGACGAGAGTGGGTTCACTTCATTTTTACAATCACGTTATTGTACGTGTAGTCCTGTCAGTTTTATTTCTGCACTTCTTTTATTGGTATGCTACATCGGATATATCATTTTGAAGCTTAAATGTACCAATAACATCCTTACAGCGTAACTGGTGCACATGGAATATGTATTACTCGATGTGTGCTTAACTATGGGCATTAGTAGCTTATCAGTTGTTTTCCCCCAGTATACTACATACTGTATACAAGTAGAATCACCTCAAAGTCCTGTAAAAGCACCGTAATACTGAACATTTAACACGCAAATAATACATTTGTATTGTACCTGTGCATTAAACACATTTAAAACTTAATATAGTACCGTATTTGCAGCACTATAAGGCGCATCTAAAAGCCTTAAATTTTCTCTAAAGCCGATGGTGCGCCTTATAATCAGGTGCGTCTTGTATATGGATCAAAATTGCTTAATCATGTCTATTGTAGTCAGGGTGTTAAAGTCAAACATAGCCCGAAAAGCGGAGGTTTAGTTGACTAAGTGTAATTAAAAACAATGTGCGTAATGAAATTTAGAGCGTAATGAGCAAAACAGTTATAAAATCGGCGTTTTTGCTGACACGTGAGCGCGGCCATATTTTATTTGCTGATGACGTACACTACTGTATTCATTGAAGGTGCACCTTATTCCCCAGTGTACTTTATAATGCGGTGTGCCCTATATATGAAATCAGTTTTCAAATGGGCAGTTCATTGAGAGTGCGCCTTATAATCCGATGCACCTTATAGTGCGGAAAATACAGTAATTCATTTAACTGGCACCTGAAAGGCTCAACAGCACAGTCGTTAGCACTGCCCGCTTTTGCACGGTTTATCACATATACCGTGACAATTTCTAAACCGCCACAACCAACCTGTGGAAGCCTTGGTTTATTTCCTTGTGGCGAGCAAGCTTATCGGCGGCTGACATTATCTCCACACCGCGTACTTTCATGGTCATATGAGCACATGCATTACTTTTGCTGTCCTTACTAGAACCAGCATCAAACTGCACAGCAAACTTTTATAATGTTTCTTTTGATTTTCTAATATCACTTGCCGTTTGTTTTTAAATCCAAATTCTTCACAAACACTGGCCACTGACGCACCTCCTTCAAGCCTCTTCATAAGCTGTAATTTCAGTTTGATACTTAGATGTATGAGATGAGATTGGCTTCGCTTTAGGAGGCATGGTGACAAAGGCAAAATAAATGCGATAGACACAAATTAGAGCCAAAAGAAGGCTGATATGCAGCGAAAACACAGCACAGATCACAGCTCAGGCTTGTAAACACTGGCGCGCTCATGACACCTATTGGACAAAGTCCGAACTTGCGGACAGAGGGGGATTTTTACCAGACGGGTGGATTTCTGTCCACTGGATCAGATATCTGATGCATCGGTGTCTGTTGGACCGAGGTTCGACTGTATAAGTAAAAAGTGCCAGATTAAAATATGCATGTTTTCATGGGTAACAGAGTTCGGAAGGCCTGCCTTAAATTTCAATTTAACCCACATGGTAAACTTTGAACACTGCTTTAAAGAGATGTGCAAACTAGAAATGCACTCTGAGTATAGACTTTTACTAAGGCAGTGCAATCTCTAACTTTTCAATCAAGGTTTTTTTATTTAGTCATGTATTTTTAAACTTCTAGTCCAAAATATGTAATTCTCTCACAAGGTAATAAAATCCTTCAGAACTCTCCTAAATCTTTATCATGCCCAAAATATTCAGTCCTTTGACTGTCCTAAGGTACAATTTTGTTCATCTGCAGAATGGTCCATGCCGAATGGGCCAGGTTCCCATGTGGGTACTGAGGAACCCACAAGCAGGGATGAAGAGGAGGAAGAGGAGGGCAGCGAGAATGAATGGGAGCAGGTTGGACCCAGGAACAAAACCTCAGTTACCCGTCAGGCAGATTTCATCCGGACCCCCATCACAGATATATTTGGTGGGCACATGAGGTAGGGCCTGATCTCCATTTACACTTTGTGACTCCGTCTCAATGTAATTTTGCTGTTATATTCTACAGAATATAGACATTTGAATGATTTTCATAGCTTTTTCTGTAAAAAATTTTTTGTAAAAATTGTACAGATTTTGGAACTCGGTGCACATTTAAGGTACACAATGTTAAAAGGCACAAGGTCGATTCTGGAGAATATTAAAGGCTTTTATGTGCGCCTTATAGTGCGGACCATACGGTAAATAAATATGGTGCAAGTACATCTGTGAGCGTTAATCCTTCTATTCCTTTCCATGAGAGTATTTTTCCTGCTATGTTTGAGTGAAAAGCCCAAGCTCAAGTGGGTTCTGCTCAGTGTTTAATAGGACACGTGAGCCTGTGTGTGTGAGATGTGGCTCTGCGCACAGCCAGGCTGCTTCTCCAGCTGTGCTTATGAAAAGCCAAACTCATCCGAGCCAAAAAAGAACTACATGAAACCCGTTTCACGTCGTGCATGAGGTTACAGCTTGGCATTGTTCATGACTAAATTTGGAGACAGTTTGCCGGAGGAGGTGATGTTTTGGTAACTGGGTTACAAGGGGAGGTCATTATTAAAAAAAAAAAAAAAAAAAAAAAAAAAGGGGTGGGGGTGTTGCCCTTAAAGGCTTTCAGATTTAACCAAGCAAAGCATGACGATAGTTTTCATATTCCTGAAAAAGTAGTACTTTCCTACTGAATTTTTTTCATCAGCACTTATTTTCACTAATTCTGACAGTACTGGAGAGATGTTTTTGAGCATTTGCATGAAGAGGGAAAAGTGTGGGCCCTGCGTGTGAAATGGCAATTGAATCTGGAGGACACCAAATCTGTTTTTTTTTTTTTTTTTTTTTTTTTTTTCTTTTTTTCCTCCCCTCCTGTCATAGCAGAATGTTCTTGAAGCAAACCAGATATGGCTCATGACTAGAGAATGTCACCCTTGCAAACACCAAACAGCTGTCATGCTTTGTTTTTGTGTTTGTCTACATAATTGTGTGTGTGTGTGTGTGTGTGTACCTGTAGGTCAGTGGTATACCAACAGAGCTCAAAAGAATCGGCAACACTCCAGCCGTTCTTCACACTGCAGCTGGACATCCAGTCGGAGAAGATCCGTACAGTGCAAGAGGCACTGGAGACCATGGTGGCTCGCGAGTCTGTCCAGGGCTACACCACTAAAACTAAGCAGGAGGTATGCTAACATGCCGATTAAATATTCTTCAATCTGCTTATTCAACAGATGACGCGGTGCACTAAAAATAAACAGATTAACAATAGTGTTTATACAGTGTGGGTTTTGAGGTATGTGTGTTTGTGAAGGAGTCTCCAGTGTCAGTTGACTTTGATACATGGTCATAAAACGAGAAGCAGAGCTTAAAGCTGTGTGGGGGGAAAAATTCCAGGGTGGCAGTGATCATCTTTGTGACATGACTGTGTGGTCATGTGATAGCCTTGCGTAACATTGTGACCGGGGTCTGACCTCCTCTTGAGTGTTGCTGAATGGCCTGTCCGTTACATAGACACCCCACAACAAAGCAATGCAAGGTGGTAAATAATTGTAGAAAATGGTATTAATTTCCATATGCACTACATGAACCATGATGAGTGTTCAGTATTGTGAAATCTGACACGTCATTTAAAAAAAAAAAAATCAGCTTCAATTTTTCCATTTTTAGGCTAGATTCAGAGTAAACATGTTACCCTAACACAGTGTGTAATTTGGCTTCAGTGCGACATGATGGATCACCTATCCTCGAGCCTCCAAAACACAGCACTGTTTTGCTTGCGGTTTGTTTGGCCTTGTTTGTAATTTTATGGACCCTCGTTCAGTTCCTGTTTAAGCTCATTAAACCCCAAACACACAAAGATGTGCCACTAACTCCTTAAAACATTGTCTGTTAAATGTCTCGAGCTCTGGTGAAGAGAAACATCTGTTGCACATGTGTAAGTCAGCTTTCAGTCTTTGTGTTCCTGCCATCTTGTCAGGACACAATTGTGGCTTTATCAGCGTGCTTACAATGCTGTTTGTGGAGTTTGTTTGTAAAAGCAGGTGCTGCTGTAAGAACTGTTTTGTCTTCATCAGCACAGTGTGTACCCTTTGAAATGACAAAAGGACAGATGAGAAAAATGTAGATCGTTCTCATTACTTTTGTTGTTGTTTTTATTTTGACCTGGCTTCAGATTGAGATCAGCCGAAGAGTGACTCTGGAGGAGCTTCCTCCTGTACTCGTGCTCCACCTCAAGAGGTTTGTCTTTGAAAAGACCGGTGGCTGTCAGAAGCTGGTCAAGAACATTGAATACCCTGTGGATCTGGAGATTAGCAAAGGTGCAATCACAATTAACTGAAATTTTTTTATGTTAAGAATCTGTAAATATTGTTTATAGTGTTTATGCATTTTATTTTATACCTCCAGTAATGCTGCTTCAATAACACACACACGTGTACTAATACATTCAGCTAAGTTAATTCATCCTCCAAACAGCTAAGCCCATCCAGGCAACTCGCCATACCCAGTCAAGTCCATCTGTGCATCCATCCATTCATACCTAATAATGATGGTTTGGTGTTGGTCTACCTCAATAAACGTTCCCATTTCTGTGTCAAACCACCCGAAATAGTCTGCTTATGTCTCTCTCAAGCAAGCCTGTCCATCCATCCATCCAAGTCTGTACTTCCAAACAGTCACACTCTCCCTCCTCCAATTATCCATGCATCTGAGTGTGCAGTTCTAAACAAGCAAAATATTCCATCTATTTAAGTCTAGAGTTCCAAACATTCAAACTCTTCAATCCATCCCTCCGTCCGATTCTGGACTTCCAAATAAACAAACTTTTTGGTCCAACCATCGTTCCAAAATTACTTCCAAACAAGCAGTTTGTAACAAATGAAGACAGCAAACACGCCACATTCAGAAAAACAAACAAATCAAACAAAAAAGTAGGAAAAAAGGACACATCGAGACAACAAAACAATCTTTGGATTATTCTCCATTTCCCCTTTTAACCATGCCAATTCATCTCTATCTGAGCTTCAAAAGAAACAATACAGGGTTAGAATAGCAGTGATAACAGTAACAATAGTACTCGAGCCATAAAGAATGCAAATCCATCCATCTAAACAAATTGTCCTATGTGTTCATTGAAGTCTTTCCAATCCTATCTGCAGTGAAACTGAATCTTTCATGACTATCCATTTTAACCATCTGTGACCACCTAGTAAAAGCTCAGGTTAGAATATCTGGAGGTGGGTTAGTAAACCTGCTGTCTCAATTTGTTTGCTGATTATGTGATTACCATCAGTTCATATTCTAACCTGGTATATGGTACGGAACAAATTTTAAGAAAGGAAAATCTGAGCTTTTTGAGGATTTATTCAGTTTATTTGGCGATGGGTGACAACATTCTGACTTGTCCAACTGGTCGTCGGCATTACAAAATGTTTTATAGCGAATCTGTTATCGTGTTACTCCTCCACACTTTCCCGAAACCCTGTTGATTTTAGGGTTTGATATGATGATTGGTGGGTTCAAGGTCTGGATCTGATTTGGTGCAGTCTTGGTTCCTTATGGTTGGCTGTGAAATAAAGCTTCTGTAAAATATAACCAGACTGAATATCAACAAAAATAAGTGAGGATGAGAGTAACGTGAGGATTGCTGTGAGGGGAAAGCAACAAAATACTGCTTACAGCTGTTTTTTTAAGAACATCTTCGTTAGAAAATGTGGAAGAGCACTTCCATGCCTTGGACACATTTTAAAATGTTTTTAACGTCAGTTTGAAACGTCCTTTTTTGCTCTGTAGTAGCTAGTGTGTTGAACAGCTGATGTTTATAACAATCTGGTTTTTATGCAGTACAATTCGTCCTCTTCTCTGTGCAGATCTCCTTTCACCGGGTGTCCGAGGTAAAACTTTGAAAGGCCAAAGAACCTACAGGCTCTTCGCAGGTATGTATGTGCACCTCTGTACTGTACGCACTGCATCAAAACATGTGGCTCACATCGGTTATGAAAGCAAAGCTTGTCGTTTTTGGCTGAAACCTTCAGGGTTGTCACCGAAGGCGGTGTTTTTGAGTCAGTACTGGTTTCAGGGTAATGAGATGAAGATGGAAAAGTTCTGTCACGCAGACGTTGGTGTGAACCGTCTCTTGTGAAGAATGCGTGGTTAGTATAGAAGTGTTTTGTGGAGTTCCTCTCTCGTTTCATGGTTGGTTCCATCTAAAGCAGCACTTGTAAGGTTTATCACATGAGACAGGACCACAGTCTGGACATGGCTCCAGCCCATATTTCGACAGACTGGAGGGGAAAAAAAATAGGGTAGCAGAGAGAATCTATGTACGTGTTTAAATTCATGGAGTAAGCTTTATGTAAATGATTCCTCAGAAAATGAACCAGAAATCAGCGACAGACAGCTTGAGATCCTAAAAGGACATTTGATTGGTTGGTTTTGTTTTGAACATTGAAATTATTCATTACTTCACAGCAATGTTGTTTAGGTAATGTTTATGTTAAGGCTTTAGGTATGAGTGAGTGTGGTTTTTAAAATGATAGTAATGCGAGCTGTGCAATGTTAGTTTTTTGTTGATATATGAATCATTAATTTTAGTAACTCTTGCCGTCACACACATGGGTGGTGCAGGAGCTTAATGCACATGAAATTGAAACTTAAAACTTATGAATTGAAGTGTCTTTTTTTTTTTTTTTTTTTTTTTTTTTTTTTTTTTTTTTTTTTTTTTTTTTTTTTTTTTTTTTTTTTTTTTTT
>JAQNCB010000017.1:14280228-14290391 GCA_030068295.1 Euristhmus nudiceps | reverse complement strand
TTTTTTTTTTTTCTTTTTTTTTTTTTTTTGTGGGAAATGTACAATTTTAGGGGGTGTGTCCAGGGGCGTGTCTTACTCAGGCTCAGCCAATCCTGGTATGTGTGTAGAGGAGGAAGCTGCTGTGACTTCACATCCCTACAGCCTCTCTGCCTGGTGGTACTGTCTGTTTTTGGGGACAATTTTTGATATTTAGGTCGTTTAATCTTTTCCGTGAACAGCTGGGAATCCTGCATGGCTTCACAAGCTAATAAACCCGTAATGAGTGCGCGCACACAAACACAATCATGTTGGGTTTTTTTTCTTTTTTTTTCACTGACGATTCATCAAGTTATATCCTGATTGTATTGATTTTATTTTTAAATTTTCTCCTTTATCCCTGACTCTGAACCTCTCTTTGCTTTTTTTTGTTTTTATTTGAATTTCATTCGAAATTTATTTGAATTGAAAGTAAATTTGACCCAGCGTAAAGCACAATAACAAATAAAGCTGTACAAGTTCTATAATGGATTTTACTATTCTTTTCCTTTTTTCATTATTTTAACAATAACAATTTCAGCAGCACACAAAGACAGTTTTTTTTATTTAATTTTTTTTTTCTTCATTTGCTTTCTCTTTCCACATGGCTTGGATTTTGCGAAGTTTAAACATTAAATATCAGAATTCTTCTGTTTACTGATGTACAAACAACTTGTGTATTTCTTTTTGAGGAAAGAGTAGTGATAACCTGATCACTGAGATTCTGGAGAATTTGCACACCAGCCTTTCTTGAAATCTCAGAGTTGAGATTTGTTTGCCCAAAAGCCTCTGCAAGAATATTAAGTATAAATCAGATCTATTCAGGGATGGACAAATTGAGCTATTTCTTTTACTTTAATTTTGGATGCTTGTAAACTGTTAACCCGAAAGCTGGTTCCGTGCATTAATCCAGACCAATAAAGTGAAGCGACTGGTTTTGACCAACAAATTGCAGCTGTTTTGGTTACGAGTTGCATTTTACTCACTATCCACATAAAAGCTGTTATTTGTTATTGCAGTTAAAGTCCTTACTCTCTACTGACTTGAACACCTAGGGGCCTGCATGTAGTGAGGCTGTATTAGTGATATTTTTTTTGGGTGTGTTTCTGAGACTTGAAGCAAATGTGTGTTTGACTCGCAGTGCATTTGCTATCATACTGTTATAACTCGTGACTTGAAAGTAAATTTGCACACAGTCACTAAAAATCGAGTTGCTCCACTATTCGTCGCAATGCTAGTGTTTCTACGTATGTGTTGACCTAGAAATTAAAAACAATTTCCCATTGTCTCTTTACTCATCTACTTGTTAAAGATGAACTAAACAAAATCTCTCAAGCATTGTGCTCATTGGTCTGTGTGTTGTAGTGCAGCCGGCGATGATATTGGCATTGAGTAGCGTGTCTTTTTTTTTTTTTTTTTAAAAGCCCTGTACGTGCCTGCATAGTAAATTCCGACAGTTCGTGCAGAATAGTTTCCTTGCTTTGTTTTAATGAAATGAATTGTTTAGTCTTGATCTGCTTGTGATTTGTCTGTCCCTGATTCTAACACAGGCATGGCTTCCTCACATCAAGAAAGTCTTTTGGTTTGAGTCCTGTGCTTTTGAAGGGCATTTTTGTGTGTCCCGTATTTTCCGCACTATAAGTCGCAGTTGTTTTCATAGTTTGGCCAGGGGTGCAACTTGTACTCCAGTACGACTTGTATGTTAAATTATTAACACATTATTATATATATATTTTTTTTTTACACATTACATGTTGAAAATTTACAAACTTGGCAACCTCAGTTCAGATGTTGGATTTTTTAATACCTGGAAACCCAGGAAGCGTTTAGTGCTTATCGAGAAGGCTGACTCAGATTTCCAATGATCCGGAAAGACAGTGTATTTATTGTGAACGTTTTAAGTGGATATATATTAAAAACACAGGATTAATAACAGAGCATTTCAGTGACAGCAAATTGCACTGAGCAAATCACAGCGAGCTTTCTCTCCATCGGCATCTGAGACAGGTAAATAAGAGGCTAAATGCTAAATGACCCATCACGCAAGATATAAAGCATATCTTAAACTGAAATGAAGAGTCTGTTTTAACATGTTTGTGCCGACGGTCTGTTTTAGTGGAATTGTGTTCCTGTGAGTAAAGGTAAGCCCCCCCCCCCACTCTGTCTCTCACACACCAACATTTTCGTCACGTCATGTTTTAGTCGCCAAAGATCCATTTTTAGTGCGTCATCGTCACATTGTCGTCATCCAAAAAAAGGTGCGTTAACAATCATTTAAACAACACTGCACCCAAAATGCGACCTATACTCCAGTGCGACTTGGATATGCTTTTTTCTTTATTATGCCATTTTTGGATGATTCGACTTGTACTCCGGAGCGACATATAGTCCGGAAAATACAGTAGTTTGCATGTTATCCCTCTTCTGTCGTGGGTTTCCATTGGGTACTCCGGTTGCCTTCCATAGTCCAGACATGCAGGAAAGATTAATTGGTTGTCCCAAATTTCCCCCTGTTTTTAGTGTGAATAGACCTATGTTGCCAGTTGATGGACTGGAGAGCTGTTGAGGATATACTCTGCCTTTGCCCACGGCTCTCGTCTCCCCATGACTTTAGTGGGATTCAGCGGTTTGATAAATGAGAGTAATCCTAACATCAATTTCAGTTTCATTCCAGTTTTATCCAATCTGTAACTTCACATAACAATCACACAGCTGTTTTAATAAAACGTAAGTTTCCCAAAGACACTCTGCTTTGAGGCTCTGAGTTTCCATGACATCTCATCAAAAATATTGAAGTGAAAAGGGTCACAGAGATCAACTTTCAGTGATTTGTAAACCCTGTCTGTGAACACTCAGCTGATTTTAGCTTTTTAACTTTTCACTCATCTGATTTATTTATTATTTTTTAAAACTTTTATTTGATAAGTTTTATTTCTGAGCTCTATGGAAAAAGTGTTTCTGAAGCAAAACCAAATACACAGAACCTGTATATGATGCTGTTGCTTCTCGCGAATGTTGTACAAAATTTTGGCCTCAAGTTGTTAGAATTTGATTCTAATCGGCCTTCAGTTTAAGATTTTTTCGTATTAAAAAAATTATGGAATCAGAGGTAATTCTCATATGTTGGATCCAGTCCATTGATTTTATTCCTGGTGTTTCCCTTTTTTATTATTTGTTTAATAATATAAAAAAACCACACATTAGAATGCTTTATATTGAACTTTCTTCTTTCAATGAAGATGCCAGAAATGTCCTGTCCTGACATCCTGAAGGGGAAAAACAAAACATACTCTGCAAGAATTTGTGTGGTTTGTGCCTCCTAACACTTTGTGTGTGTTGCGATTGAGTTAAAGATCATCTTTAAAGATTTCTTTTTGTTAAATTTTCAAATAAACTGACTATGACAAAGCTGTATTGGCTGTAGTTTAGTATGAGGTCTGAGTTGGGCTTTGGTAATAAAAGAAAAAAACAGGGTTGCTGTATTTGTACGATGTGGTCATGATTATGGACCGTAAGTAAAAAGCAAACATGACTGTCTGCTTCCGTTCATGTTGGCATGGATTGTAATTATATCGGATTGCAGATGCGCTTGCTGTACTGTTTCTGTTCTTGACTCGAGTCCTTGCTGCTCGGCTAGCTGTCTGCTTGACCGAGGTGTAGCCTTCATCCGGCAACGCTTTCTGTAACAGTTCTTTTACACTTAAAAAAACCCACAGTTAGTTTCAATACAATATCTGATGGCCTGCGCAGAAATTCAAAGGCTCGAATCAACCACCAAGTCGGAGATCCGGCTTCTGTATTCTCAGTGCTTTTATAACCTTGAGTGGTTCTTTAAAATGAATTCTTGGTCTTGGGTGGTCATGGAATAGTAAGCCTCTGGAGTGTTCTAAGACCACCACTCAAAAAAAATATGTACACTCCTATAATCCTATTTTGCAGAGAGCAAAATTTGAGAGTTTAAATGAAAAAATTGTTCAGAATTTTCTTGTTTGAAGGATTAGATTTCAGACATTTTTATTACACGTATTAAAACTGTACAATAGTTCTGGTGTTTTTCTGGCGAGTTCCTCTAGATTAGCCATCTCAACCGATGTTCATGTTAGCAAGTCAATAGCCATCTATTACGTTGCCTGCCTGTGAAGCTGGTCATCTTTTGCATCGACTTTGGCTGTCTTGTCATACCAGGTTCAAAACCTCAACAACCAAACTTTCAGAGGTTTTTATGTCCATCTTGGGCATCTCGTATTTAAGTTTTATCCTTAAGCAAAACATTTTTTTCCAGCTTTATATGTTGCTTGCCATTAATCTACGTTTTCATAAACTTTTACAGAATACTCAAGCCAAGATCCCATGTTGCACTTATTTTCTCTGGCAGGAGGTTTTCTCATCTGGGTTGGTTGTTTAAGTTTTTCTTTCTTTGTTACTATGTAATATAACTCAAAAACTGGTGGAATGATTTAACGACTTTCTTTGAGAGTAGGATAAAGAATCAATGAAATCATGTTAAAATCGATAATGGTCAATAAGTGAAAAGTAATGTCTGAATTTTTCATCAGACCTCCACTTGAGGGAGATATTTCATTATAAATGTCAACTTATAATACTGGTAACCTGTAGTCTTCAGTAGATTTTTCGTGTTAATCACTGTTCGTCACTGAAAACCTTTTATGCGTAGTGGAAGTATCTTGCTCTCCAAATACCCTTCTACATTTTGTATATCGATTTTTGGGGTTTCCTGTACCAAAACATTGCCATTACTCTATCTTGGAGGCTTGCCACCAATGACCTGCAACTTGTCTACATCTGGGATTGGATTTTTAACTTTCACAGAAGCTTTAGAATATAATGCCGTTATGCATCTTTTGTGTTAAATCATTTTTAAATTTTCAGTGCTCGCAGAAATAAGCAATGCAGGTGATATGAGCCTTCCCTGGAAAGATGCACATTTATTTACATTTTTTCTGTGTTGTGTGGTAGCCAGAATTAACCATCTTATAGCCTACTATACAGGCGCTTAGAATCAAGTTAAAGTTGTGATCATGAGATTATTCTCTTGACTTGGAAGCAGTATAACAAAAACTCACCTTGTATTTCTTTGGTTTATACAAATGACACGAATTATGGGATGGCTCAAACAGTTAAAATGGTGTGGAGTAAGTTACACTCAAAGTAGTGACTGATTCAGATGTCTTTTGATGCCCTGAAAATATGACGGCAGGCACAATAACAGGCAAAAGATTGTATTGAGATCCCTTTGAAAATCAACCATGTCATAATTTTGGTTTTTAGGAAATACCTCTTTAGGTTTCTCAGTGGGAGTTCTCATCTGAGGTTCCAGCCTAAGTGAGTGCCTATTATTCTTGATGTCGCTTTATGTTGTAGATTTAAAAAAAAAAAAAAAAAAAAAAAAATTCCCCCCTTTTTTCCTTCCACTAAATTGCACCTTATTTTGGACCTGGCTGTATTTTGGGGTGTGTATTTTAAAGAATTATTTTGCGTCATTTATGACGGAATCGTGGTATATGGAAATATGTTGGGTTTTTTCCTTTCTTTAAGACTCTTTGAGGGAGACATGTCCTACCCAGAAATATCAAGTGCCTGTGATGTTTCCTGAGGAGTAATTATGATGGATGCTTTGTGATGTCATGACCAGATGGAGAAACCCAACACTGCCCTCATGCCATGCCATGTGATACTCCATCAGAACTACCTTTCCATGAACCAGGGATGGGGAAAATACCTTTTGGTTTTTTTGTATT
Organism: Euristhmus nudiceps; assembly: GCA_030068295.1. Classification (NCBI taxonomy): domain Eukaryota; kingdom Metazoa; phylum Chordata; class Actinopteri; order Siluriformes; family Plotosidae; genus Euristhmus; species Euristhmus nudiceps. Next base: position 14,284,617 of record JAQNCB010000017.1, on the reverse strand, counting down.
TTCAGCGCTCTCGGGAATCTGTAGGCGGGTCTGGTTGCTATTGAATGGAATTGTATGGTAGAGCAACTATCATGTCTGTTACAGCAGACCTCTGTGCAGTTGGAGGAGAATGGACGAGTTATGGTTTAGATTCTCTTACAACAGAACTTTGTCTTGGTGTAGACAGAACTATATTGTGGGTTTCTGTCATGGAGCGCTTCCCGCTTTCCTCAGGGACTGTTGGCGCCTGAGACTTGTTCAGTTAAACAAAGTCCTGGCATATAAGCTGGAATCTCTACAGGGTTGTCAGCACCTGCCTAAAGACTTGGTCACTCTCAATTTTAGTATTTTTGCACAGAAGAAACCTTGGTTGAGTCGCAAGTGTCGATCAACCATAGTACACCACGTTCAACTAGGTGTTTCTATTTGCAAACCAATGAAAGACAAGCAGATCTACAAAAACATGAGCAGGTAAAGTGAACACTAAAGCTCTTTCATTGCAGTAGCACCTACCATGGTGTGAGATGTATTAAGCAGGAAGTGAACAGTTAGTGAGGACGAGGCACTTTGACTTGAAAGTCCACAATGTAATCACTAAACACCTGGGTCTATTCATCTCCAAAATGGCAAGTCTTGTGGGGTGTGGCCCTCTGACACTTGCACGATTTTGTATCAAGACTTGAGGTGCTCTAACACTTGCAAGACTTTTTGTCAAGACTCTTCAAGACTTGAGTCTTGGTAAGTCGAGAACTAGTCTTGAACAGTCGCGGACGAGTCTTGATTCCGTCGCCAAGTCTTGACGAGATTTTCGAAGTGTTCCAATTTCAGTTCCCGACAAAATGTCCTGACTGGTCTTTAACTAGCCCTGAACGCGTCTTGATGGTCCGGGGGAGTCGGCAGCGCGTCTTGTACTTAATGCAGTGACGCAAATGCGATTTATGTCCCTTGATGCACACCGTAGTTGGCCTAACACAAAATGTGGGAAGAGTGTAGGTTGAGTCTACAACGTTCTCATGAGCTGCTCTGTTCATCTCAACCTTTTTTTTTTTTTTTTTTCCCCTCCTTTTTTTTGTAATAATTAATGTATAGACTCATGTGTGCACTAGTTTTATTCGTTTTTATTCTTGGTTAGTTTAATTCATGTTTGTGTTTTTCTAAAACGGACTTTACTGTTTGTTGTCTGTCAGTTAAGACATATCGCCTACCTGTCATTCGCCAAATCCTGGACACTTTTTTGGCATTGCTGAACTGTTCCTGGTAAATGGAAGTTCTGAAATTGATTATCTTGCTGCAACATCCTATTACTGTGAATTACCATGTATTTATACCGCTACAAGAGAGATGGATGGAGTGAGTGCATGTGCGCGCATGTATTTATACCGCTACGAGAGAGACAACAGACAAACTGAGTGTGTGTTTGTGGGAGAGGGAGAGATGTTTTTCACCAGTCCAGCGGCTATCCCCAGGCATTGTACATAGTTGATACTTTTGCATTATTGGGGTTTGCTTTTTGTTTGCATTTCAATAAATTGTTAGTTCAAAACACTTTCTTTTTAGACGTACAATACAATTAAAGAGGTGCAAAAACATTTACAAAACATTTATTGGTTCATAGTTCAGATTTTATCTTCAGGTCCCCTGACATCACCGTGCTGGAAGGGAATTGCGCAATCTCGTCGTGCAAATGCGCGTGCGTGAATTAGTCAGGACCGGAGTCTTGAAAGCCTCTCTGTTCGTGGCAAGACTAGTTCACGACGGTTCAAAACTAGTTCGTGACTTGCCAAGACTTGTTTTGGCAAGTCTTGACACATTCTTGCAAGTGTCAGAGCACCTTTACACCACGACTCGACTCTTGACGATCCGGTCAGGACTATTTCGGGCACGCACATTTGCACGACGAGATTGTGCACTCCTTTGTTGTTTGCGCTACGCTGGCATTTAATCCACAGTAATAGAATGATGTTACAGCAAGATAATCCATTCCATAGCTTCCATTTACCAGGAACAACTCAGCAATACCAAAAAAATGTCCAAAAAGCAAGTGCCAAAAAGTGTCCAGGATTTGGCTAATGACAGGTAGGCGATTTGTCTTAACTGACAGCCAACAAACAGTAAAGTCCATTTAAGAAAAACACAAACCGGAATTAAATGAACAAAATTAATAAAACTAGTGTACACATGAGTTTATACGTAAAATACTACAAAAAATTAAATGATGTTGATCAGACAGAGCAGCTCTCATGAGAATGTTGTAGACTCAACCTACACTCTTCCCACATGTGTTAGGTCAGCTACGGTGTGTGTCAAGGGTCATAAATCACAGTAGCATCACTATATTAAGTACAAGACGAGTTCCCGACTACCCTGGACAGTCAAGAAGAGTTCAGGGCTAGTTCAAGACCCGGTCGGGACCAGAATTTTGAACACTTCAAAATTCTCGCCAGGACATGGCATGAAGTCAAGACGGGATCAGGACTGGTTCAAGACGGTTCAAAACCAGTTCGAGGCTTGCCAAGAATTGAGTCGTGGTAAGTCTTGATACAAAATCGTGCAAGTGTCAGAGGGCCAGTGTTTTGTCAAGGTTGGGAAGGGGGGCACATGTGTGAGGATGAGGCACTTTGACTTGAAAGTCTACAATTTAATCACTAAACGCCTGGGTCTATTCATCTCCAAAATGGCAGGTCTTGTGGGGTGTTCCCGGTATGCTGTGATAAGTGCCTAACAAAGGTCACCCAAAGGAGGACAACCAATGACTTGGAAGAATGCCATGGGTGCCCAAGACTCATTGATGCATGTGGAAAGACAAGCAAAGATTAGTTCCTCTGGTCTGCCGGACAAGGGCGACAGCAGCACTTGCTGCTAAAACTGACCAGTTTGGCTAAGATAAAAAAAAAATGAATTGGAATATGCATTGCAGCTTGATGTGTATGGAGTGGTCTAGCTGCAAGTTACTTAGTTGGTGTTAAAGCCAAGCACTGATTATCCATAACATTAAGTCATAATCAGGAGTTGTACTGATTGATATTTTGTATTTGAGCCATGGGTAATCTTTATAAGGCTTGCCAGTTTTGTCTCTACTTGATGTGACTGAGGGAATAAAATAAATGAATAAAAATATTGACCACTGGTGCTGTTACTCTTTTGATCTTCACCTCATCTACATGCACCAAATCAGATTCCCTACATTATCCTGTGTTAAGCCATGGTGCTGTTGAGTTCTAGATTCTGATTGGTCAGAAGGTCCTGAATTATTTTCTTTAACATTGGTGCAGCTCTTAGTCACAGCTTTATTTGCTCTTGATTTGCTTGTCATTTCTATAGTAATAACCCATTCATGAATAGTGTAACTGTTAATCTGATAAAGGTTTCTTTTAATGGTGGGGAGTAAAGCTGTTTTCAACCCTTTTCAAGCTTTTGGACCTTTTCAGACCTTGTCCAGGAGCTAGATGCACTTCATTTGGCTTCTCTGTAAAACTACTTTTTTTTTCAGTGCATTAATATCCAAAGACCAAACAAACCTAACTTGTTGATTTTAAGTAGTATTTGTTTTGAACAAAATTTGTTGGTGTGATTTGGAATATTCTGTGATAGAAAAAAATAATCAACTTTTACTAAGGTACGTACCAGAAATTGTATCATACTACCTCACGGTACCCAAAGTTTTACTTCTGACATGTAATGGCTAAAGGTCAACTGTGTAGGTCAACTATACTCCTACACCTCCCGTTGTCAGCAAGGGTATATTAGAATGTACAGGAACTGTCGGCGCGTACTTGTATTCACATGCTTTTGCTTTTTTTAGGTGCACAATAAGTACAGTCCTCCAATTTAAAATATGGGTTTTTAAATTCAAGCCAGTTCCTCTAATTTCCTCCTCTTTGTCATCTTTCCGAATCGATGCTTGTAAACAGGTGAAATAGATGTTTTATAAAGGGCTGTCAATTTTGGGCTAATATGCTGTCTCTGTGCAAAAGAATACATATACTTGTACGCCAATACTTTGAATTTTATATTTAACAATAATTGGAAACGATAAAGTGGATGTTGCTGAATAGTCTCCAACTATCAGTTCGCTGATATCCACTTAGCTGGAGGTAAATAATTTCTGTAATGTATACTCCACAGGAAATGTAAATCATATTAAAATTTTTTTAGGTTGTTTTTACATATTTTATCCAATACAGAGGCAGGACGGGTGAGCTTCTCATGCTCCAAACAAAGCACAGGCGATGTGTAGATGGCGGTGTCTTTTGAGCCTGCTCATTCCAAGTTTTAACATGTACTACACACACATGCAAATAAACTGTTCTGAAATGGTGTTTTTAAATACATTCAAAGTTTTAGTACTCCCCATGTGCAAATATAAGAAAAACAAACTAAAACAGAATTTCTATGGTTCATTTTTCCATT
>JAQNCB010000017.1:13616509-13634065 GCA_030068295.1 Euristhmus nudiceps | reverse complement strand
AGCGTTGAATATGTATTTATTGATATTATATACACATATGTACGTATACGTCAGTTGGGGGGGGGGGGGTGGGGTCGATCCTACTTCACGGAAATTCGGTGTTCACGGAGGGCCTTGACCCCCCATTAACCGCAAAAAGTGAGGGATCCCTGTATTATGTCCTACTGCATTATCAAACCAAATCTTTAATACAGATAAAACAACAAACGTATTTTGCTTCTGAAAGACAAAGGTGTACATACAGCGAGGCAATAGTACTTCAGGCTCAGCTGAGTAGGGAAGTAAAACCTTGAAAATGTGCCAGTCAGTGGCTCCCACCCTGCCGCTCTCCTCAAACTACATTAGAGCTAAAAAGGAATGAATACAATCTCTCCCCGGGGGCTAGGAGGTCTCTCCGTCCCGAACGAAACAAAGACACACGGCCTCACAATACACTACACTCCCATTACACCATCTAGGCACCAATCGACATCTGGCTTGTCCTGTTATTAACCCCTGAGACCACTCGATTTTGCCTTGCACTACAGCTCGGGCAGCGGTTTGCAACTTTTCACGAGACCACAGACGACAACATAGAGATATCAGGGTGAGCTAGCGCGAGTGAGTGAGTGCCGAGGCCAAATCCAATTAAGCACGCCCAGATGCACTATTCTTAAAAGGCTGCAGCGAAGAGGGAGGTTTTCGGAGGCTGCAATCAATAGTGTACTGGTTGTAGCGTACACTGAAGCACAACAGCAAAGCCAGCACATAACCCCTGAGATCATAATCGTACCCCAAACTGGCTGAGATCATGCGCGTAATTCCGTAGCCAACAACTAAACGCCATTTATAGAGGAAGAGGATGAGGATAAATCACTTTCGTGCTTCTGAATTCCCCTTTAAGCCCAGTGGAGGATGAGGTAATGCTTGGCTTTCAGAAGCCGGCCGAGAACAAGGGGCAAGATGTGAGAGAACATTCTACAAGCGGCAATGAGCGCAGGGTGTGAAACGCAGTGATTTACCATGGGCGATGATCCAGTAGACCAGCGAGTCAGGCGTCTGATAAAGGATCCTGTACGGAGCCACACGAGCGCTGGAGTCGAGCACGACGTCAAGGGTTCCCACCAACAAACCTGCAGGAAGAAAAAGAGTCCTGAGCTCAGGAACGAAAACCAGAACAGCAGCCAGAAGAAAATATACCTCCATTAATGCTCATGTATATCTCGCTAGCTTACTCTATATGGGGCTAGCAGTAGATCTGGAGCGATTCATGGTAGTAGCATTACATATTAATGACCAAGATCGCCTCACAGCAAGAAAGTTCTGGATTCAAGTCCTGGGCTCAGCAGGGGCGTTTTTCTTAGTGCATGTTCTCTCTACACTTGCGCAGGTTTCCTCCAGGTACTCCGGTTTCCTCCCACAGTACAAAGACATACACTTTAGGCTAAAGGAGCCCTGACACTTGCACAACTTTTGGCCACGATTTTGTCGGCACGAACTGGGAGGCACCCGCACTAGTTCACGCTTACTTCATAGTTTACGCGCTTCCTGCACTACTTGTGAACTTGACGTGAGCTGTTCGTGAACTATTTGTGGCAGTTCGCGACAGTGCGTAGCATGGCGCACACTGCCGTGCAAACTTCACGCATCCCCCGCATTGTCCCAACGAGTTCACGAACAGTTTGCGCATAGTTTACGACCCGGTCACGAAATTTTGTCGTGACCAAAATTTTGGACATTTCAAAATTCTCGTCCCGACATGGCATGCAGTCACGACGGGGTTTACTCACACTTCACGTCAGTTTACGACTAGTTTGCGCATTGGCACGACTCGAGTCTTGCCAATGCATGCCACAGAATCGTGCAAGTGTCAGGGGGGCTAAACTCTCTGTTCAAATTAACAGTAGGTACGAGTGTGAATGGTGGTGTGTATGTCACTTTGTGATGGTCTGGCGGGCTGTTCAGGATGTTTGTCCAGTGTCTGCTGAGATAGGTGCCAGCCTCCCTGCGACCGACCCTAGTACGATTAAGCGGCTCGGCAAAAGACAGAATGAGAGAGTGAATGCTTGAGTGCGGATTCAATGGTATCGCATTTCAACTCATTTATTCTTTCATTAATTAAACCACTTAATCCCACCAGGGTCATGGGAAGGCTGCCGCAGACTTTGGGCAAAAGTTGGGATACACCCTGAACACTCAGACCATCGTAGGGCTAACATATACAGACAACCTTTCACACTCACACCTAGGGGCAGCTTGGAACAGCCAATTAGCCCAAAGTGTCTGTCTTTGGCCTGTTGAAGGAAACCAGCGTACCCAGAGGAAACCCATACAAGCACAAAGAGAACATGCAAGCTCCATAAAGAGATTCCCCAGCCCAGGACATCCTTGTGGTTACATCCAAATCTACCACACAATATCAGCCATCGGCCTGTGGGAGAACACCGAGTGTGGTTCCAGAGGACATCTGCTGAAATACTGCACATGAAAGTGGAACACTGTGTTTCTGTTCTTATCAGGTTCATGATAATCCTGATAAGCGTTCGATTGTGTGTTTGACAGAGCTGGCAGTTGATGACATGCTTCCGGGGTACTTATTGACGAAGACGATTGTATTAGATAAGAAGCATTTGCCCGGTATAGATGTGTGGATGTGAAAAAACAGTGCTTACACTTCCTGCTTGATGGGAACACTACAAACAGAAGGTAGTGGGAGTGTGGTCCTAACAGATTTGTTAGATTTGTGTAGGCAGCACAGGTTAAAGGTGTCGCGTGTGCTCCAAGTCCAGGAGATGATTTCCGATGGTCTTCTGAATGCTGCCACGCTTTCATGTCAGAGGTCGTGTGATGTTACTGGTGTTGTTCTCTAAGCATCGGCTTCTGGATGCTCTGGGAACATCACAGTTCCAATGGTTTTAGCTGTAACAACGTTCCACAAGAGATTCCACGATGTGTGTTTTTGTCTCACTGGGAATATTGCGTGATGAGAACGTTGAAGGACGGGTTTTAAACCAAATGCATTCGTTCATAATACCGATCCAGAGGCGCCCAGATAAGCAACTAAAATCACGGTATGTGAAGGTACTACACTGTTACAGAAGAGGTTGGAGCCTATCTCAGCAGACACTGGAAGAATGCTGGGTACACCCTGAACAGCTTGCGAGTCCATCACAGGGCTAACACACACACAAAACCATTCACACTGAGGCCCACACTAGGAGGTACTTTGGAAAAACCAATTAGCCCAATGTGCATGTCCTTGTGCTGTAGGAGGCAACCAGAGTACCCGGAGGAAACTCACACAAGCACTGGGAGAGCATACAGAAACACCCTCACTGAGCCCAGGACTCAAACCCAGGACTTTCTTGCTGTGAGGTGGACCTACTAACTGCTATGCCACCATGAACCGCTGAAGCAAAAACGCTGGAAATAACTCTTGAACATTCTGACGTTAAAACACTCTACACTGAAGCTCCGTCCATGCTCTGTTTAGGAATGTCCAACCCTGAATCCTATATTCTAAGGCCTAGTCCATCTACTGTACATGACCCCTGACTTCCAAAGTGTATTTTGCATCAGCACTTTAAAGTAGGCTGACTTGCTCAAGGACCCAACAGTAGCAGCTTGGTGGTACTGGGTCTTGAACATCCCAACCTTCTTATCAGTAGCTCAGAGCCTTACCCAATGAGCCACCTTAACCTGAAGATATGTTGCCCCAAAAGCTGGTTCCATGTCGCAATTTTGGGTCGAGTTTGCCCAAATTACATGGGTGGTCCAGACACCAGACGCTCACTTGATGACACCACCGCCAGGCCTGGCTCCAATGGTAGACCCTGGTAATCCTAACGCAGGCAAGGTACACTTTGTCCCTTTTACACATCAAACCCATTAATATTTCAGGTAAAAATAACATGCGATGGATAGATCTTTATTTCCACTCAGTCTTCCATATTGACGAAGAACCTTTAAAAGGAAATTGTGTTTGAAAACCAACAAGTGGAGCCAATTTAAATATGCAAACGGATTCCGATACGATCTGGAATCACGTGTAGCCCCGTAGATTATTTTTGTGCAGGCAGACAAATTACTGCATTTCCCGCAATATAAGGCGCACCTTTAATGAACGGCCTATTTGAAAACTATTTTCATATATAGGGCGCACCGCATTATAAGGCGCATCGAATGGAAGCTACAGTAGTGGCTGGGATTGCATTATGCATCCATTAGATGGAGCATGGTAGCCATGATTAATCGATATTGAGCCACATACAAGGCGAATCGGATTATAAGGCGCACGGTTGGCTTTTGAAAAAAAATTTAAGGATTTTGGGTGCGCCTTATAGTGCGGAAACTACAGGACTTTCCACCAGCAACCAAAACATTTCAGACCTCTTGGATTACACGTCATCATGGCCAGCAATGCCATGACTGGACATAACCCATTGATTTAATGCTTACGATTCCCACAGGCGCCATGGTAAGGGATTATCGTTAACAATACTCGGTTGCCAGGGGATAAGATTGACGTTTTGACTTCACCGTTTTGCTGCTATGCCTTTACGACACCATCAAAGCATAATTGCGGTAAACAAATGGCTTTCAGTTGTTTCAGGGGGAAATGGCATTGTTGTCAGAGCAGGTATGGTGCTGGGGGAGGAGGACTGGAAAACAATCAATGTTCCAGTTCATCGCAAAGGTATTTAGTAGCTTTGAGGTTCTGTTAGAGATCTTCCTATTAAATGGTATCAAGCCATGTCTTTATAGGCCACACAGGGGCTACAGAGTTAAATAGTGGTTTTATTCTATGGATTCTGTGGATGGAATGATGATAGAAATGAAATCCCCGATTCTACCTCCTTATAATCATATGACTGTTGATGACAGAATTGCTCAAGTCTAAGAAACATGATTCATAGACAAGTGTCATGAAATGTCCATTACATACTTCCATGTTTGGTATTACTCTGCCTGGCGTGTGTGTGTGTGTGTGTGTGTGTTGTGTGTGTGTGTGTGTGTGTGTGTGTTGGGGGATAAAAGGTGTTGGCGTCTGTCACCTAACTACAAATGATTCAGTTAGCTTCTGTCTCTCAGGAAGATGTGCGCTGGAGGTGAAAGCTTTCACACCTGAATGGCCTTTACAGCATCATTGTGCACCTTCACATTTGATGAAGCCACAATGCTTTCAAACCAGATACCACAACAACAGGATAACCTGTCCGTGTAACCACTACAATATACTGCACTTTAACAAACAAAAACGAGTAAACACTCAGGCTATAAATGGAAAGCCACCTCCATCAAGGTGTGTTCAGACGTGGTAACCACTGTGCCACCTGGGCGGCTCAGAGAAAGGTAATATATATATATATATATATATATATATATATATATATTTTTTTTTAATTTATTGCATACATCATTTGCATTTACATTATAGGGCAAACCCGGCCTAGAGGGACACGTATTCTAAATTTTGCGTTTATTACTGGATGCAAAAAAAAACAAAAAAAAAAACTGGCAAAACGCCAAATACCAAAACAGACCCAGTTTCAACGAATGGGCCGTAAGCAAGGATTTGGTCTCTTCTAAATAAATATGCATGGGTTAAATGAAGTCACTCGCGCTATGGCTTTGGCGGCATCCATGTAATTGCAGTTAGAATGAGATTCAACCCAGGGGCTCAACACAGTGATTCAACAGGTTAAGGGACCAATAAGTTCTTTGGTTTCAGGGAATCATTTCTATTCATTCAAGCGCTTTATCCTACCAGGGATGTAGCGAGGCTGGAGCACCCGATTCTGCATGAAGCTGGGGTACACCCTGGACGGCTTGCGAGCCCATCGCGTGGCCAACATACACACCAACCGTTCACCCTCACACGCACACCTAGGGTTCAATTTGGCCTACTGTGCACGCCTGTACATGTCTAAACCCCCACGAGAGCTTGAGGAATACATGGAAACGCCCTCCAGGCCGGGACTCTTCCCTCTATGGGACTCACCGCCGTATTTTGGGCAACCAATCGAACATGGTTCTCACATCAGATGTATTTTCTGCGACTGCTTTCACAGTACAATTAAAAAAAAACAAAAAAAACAGTCCAATACTAGATTCACATGAGAGGATTTCGTCCGAATTTTAGACTTTTTTTATGCTAATAAACCCAAACCACACACTTTGAGGACCAAATGAAACAATTCTTGGAACTCGTAAAGCAATTAATGAGATCTTAATTTCTTGTTTTTTAACCCTTAAAGTATACACTAAATACAATAAGGGTCTGATCATGAAACTGATACTGAAATGTGTGACGCTGACTTGAAATTTTCTGCAGACTTACATTAAAAAAAACTTTTTTTTTCCCTATTAGGCCAATATGCATTAAGCCATGGTAGATGCTGGATACTTCTTAGAGGAGCAGAATTATCCAATTAGGCCCAAAAATAAATAAATAAATAAATAAAAAACTTTGTTTCCGGTCACGTGACCGACTCCCTTTTATTTCCGCCGACTGTACAGTTTTTTCATGTGTTTTTGTAACCCAGTAATTATTTAATAACAGACTGTTATTCAGTGCCAATAGGTACACTGTCTCTTTAAGAAACTCAAGCGGGAGAGTTCACTTTAGCGGTGCTGAGAGGGTCTTCATCTCCGCATCGGTGAGTGCCTTTGGGGGAAAAAAAAAAACAAAAAAATAAAAAGTTTTACCGACCTACCTACCGACCCAAAATTATTCTGCAATGCTACCGGAAACAAAATTTTTTTTGGCCTTACTAGGAATGAGGGGGCATGGTGGCGCTGTGATTAGCACTTTCACCTGACTACAGGAAGGTCCTGGGTTCGAGTCTTGCAGGTGACAAGGGTGTTTCTTGGTTGAATTTGTATTCTTTTCTCATGCTTGCTTGGGTTTCCTCCAGGCACTTTGTTTTCCTCCTACAATCTAAGCTAAGGTAAAGTCTGTGGGCTTTTACACCCGAGCCTAGTGGCTCATCAGGGCCGGTGCTTATCCCAGGTTTCTGTAGCATGAAGTGACTCGGAGTTCAACTCCTCCTGGATGGGATGCTGGTCCATTGCAGGTTCTCTTCCCAGTATCTTTACTGGTACCATTTATACTGCTGGGTGAACAGAGACACACTTGCGGTTAAGACCTTGCCCAGGGGTTCCAGCACAGTGGGGGTCTCACTGGGATACGAACCCACGATCTCTCCTGATTATGACCCTAGCACCCTAACCACTACGCCACCGGCCCCACATCCTACAATTTAAACATGCACGTTATTTTGGCTTTATGATTGGCTGTGCAAAATTGCCCTTAGGTGTGAGCCCAGTCTACCCCACCTTTTTGACCAGCCCAGACCAAAGGCTCCAGCTTCCCCTCGAACCTACACAGGACAAGCGGTGTGGAGCATAAATGAATCGACGATCTAGAACCCAAACGGACTCAGGAAGCAGCTCCTTTACAGATTGGATGTTGCAGAGCTGATTCATGTAGTTGTGTGCCGGCAGTATGTGTAAGGAACTCAGGAACGTTTTAGCAACTTTTGCAGGAACCAAGGATGAATTCATTTCCAGGGCTGTAGTTTTAGTTTTTGTATGTCTTGTAGTTCTTTGTAGTTTTAGTTTTTGTCTTGTAGTTCCTGGGTTTTGTGGGCCAGCACCTTCTGAAATAGAGCTTAGATACGATTACTGTTGGATGGTTCATCAAGTTTAGTCGGTTCCTGATCCATGCATTTGTATGGCACTGTTTTGATACCCTTCCTTTCAGATTTGCGTGTGTGCTTTAGCATGCTAGTACATGGTTCTTAGCATGATATACACTTAAGACTGTTGGTGCTTTTGCTTTACTTTGAGTACATAGCCTTCCACTGCTCTTCTCATACATACCTCACTGCAGTGTTCGTCTGGAGAACTGTGCTTTACTTCTAGGTTTGCAAATCAAGTCAGCACTGTCGTGTCCACCGGCATTTCTCCATCCTTGCCCTGTCTCTCTCTCTCTCTCTCTCTCTCTCTCTCTCTCTCTCTCTCTCACACACATACACACACATATAAACCTGCTGCTTGTATCTAATGCAACCTGAACCCTATGAACCGTCCTTATTCTGACTAACAGGCTTCAGTGAGGATGTAAGTGTTAGACTGGAGTGTCTTTTTGGGATTGTGGTTATTTTAGTCCACACATTAAAAGAAAAAGTACATCGACTCATCTTTGACTTTGCTTCCATATGGAAAGAGGCGAACTTGGAGATATTTGTAAATCCTGACATCTGTCAACACTGTAATTTGGTTCCTGAATTTCGAATTCGAATTTGCTCATGATTAAATGATTATTATTATTCTTATTATTCATTAGTTTTCTAAACCGCTTAATGGTAATGAGGGTCACGGGGAGGCTGGCGCCCATCTCGGCTGACTCTGGGTGAGGGCGGGGTACACCCTGGACAGCTCAGCAGGCCATCGCAGGGCCGACACTCACACAATCATTCACACTCACACCTGAGGGAGATTTGGAACAGCCAATTAGCTTACTGTGCATGTTTTTGGACTGTGGGAGGAAACTGGAGTACCCAGAGGAAACCCACGCAAGCATGGAGAGAACATGCAAACCACACACAGAAACTCCCAGGCTGGGAATCGAACCCAGGACTTCTTGCTGTTAGGCCACTACATCACTGTGATGCCCTAATTATTATTATTATTATTATTATTATTATTATTATTATTAATATTCATTAATTTTCTAAACCGCTTAATCGTACTGAGGGTCACGGGGAGGTTGGCGCCCATCTCGGCTGACTCTGTGCGAGGGCGGGGTACACCCTGGACAGCTCAGCAGGCCATCGCAGGGCCGACACTCACACAATCATTCACACTCACACCTGAGGGAGATTTGGAACAGCCAATTAGCTTACTGTGCATGTTTTTGGACTGTGGGAGGAAACTGGAGTACCCAGAGGAAACCCACGCAAGCATGGAGAGAACATGCAAACTCGACACAGAAACACCCAGGCTGGGGATCAAACCCAGGAATTGCTACACCACCATGCCGCCCGAATTATTATTATTATTATTATTATTATTATTATTATTATTATTATTATTATTGATTATTCACTTTACATGCTGTGCACCACTGCCGCTTTATCCAAACTTCCTCGGCCGTGCATATCGCACACACACTTCTGAAAAAGTAAACTAAAACAGCTTTCAAATCCATATAATTGAGGTCAAGCCTGGTTTTTCTTCTCCATGCAGGACTCTCTGACACCTTTTTATTTTGATATAAAAGAAAAAGCCTGATGCCAATACAGAAATGGAGGATGACACTTTTTTTTTTTTTTTTTTTTGAGTATTGTACTTTGTGCCAGTAGTGTTTATTTTACAGATTAGTGCACATCCTGGGTAGTTTTGTGAACCGAGCATGCGTAAGAAAGAAGGGAGATATGGACAGCCTGATTCCTGTGAAAAGAAAGGAGGGAGTGAATTCTGCCTCAAACACCTGAGTGGTGTGACGGAGGAGCACCTGTACAGCAGCACATCACCAAAGACTCGATGACCCTCTGGAACAAGAAGATCCAGGGAGCATGTAGACCTCCCGGACACCATGGAGTATTAATTCTTCCAGCTATTAGATGACCTGGCCTAGAAATACAACAAGAGCGAAGAAAGAGAAGAATCTATCATGAGGAAAATGGTCCGTGTAGGAAAACAGTGTAGGATTGAACGCTTTGTCTCTGCCTTTTGTGTGTGTGGGGAAAGCGAGAGGGAAAGAATGGTAGGTAATGTTATCTTGTTCACAGTTACAAGAATCCGGCTCGGAGAGGCCTATGGGGTTTCATGTTTCTAATATGTATATAAAGTTTCGTTGGCACAAAGGAGCTTTTTGTGCAGTGCAGAATGAATGCCCTCCCTTTCCCGTCTCCCTCCCCTTGTTTAAAAAATGCATTCATGTGTAAGCAGGGCAGCGAGTGAGGACTCAGGTTTCTGCTATCTTTGTGTTTCGTGTCGTCACCAAGCCTCTGCCAGCTAAAATATGCTTCCCGTGCCGCGGTTTTGTCAGCGCTCTGCCAGTGTAGCTTCCAGCCTCGGATTAGTCAGAGAATCTAGGATACAACAGAGCCCTCACACACACACACACACACGGAAAGATATTCTGGCATGACAGGTAACCCCAGTCACAGCCGGGAGGAAGAGTGAGGAAAGAATAGGCAGACGATAATTACAGAGCTTTTTGTTTTCAGAGGGGACCTTTAGGTGACTACTTAAATGCCTGATCCCAAATCTCTGCCTTGTAATTACAGTACTGGGCCTCATTAGGGCAGAGGTCTTTGGTGTAGAGGATTATGCTCCCTGAGAGAACAGTGCCACTCTGACGGACTTTCTGATTGGCCGGTGGAGTAGCGGTCCTCTGCTGGTTGGTCAAGTCAAGGCCACGTTTTGTCATCATGAGGGAAACAGGCTGCTCACTTCCTGGTTTCAGCTGTCAGGCCAAAAAAAAAAAAATACCTTTGTTTCCGGTAACATTGCAGAATAATTTTGGGTCGGTAGGTCGGTAAAAGTTTTTATTTTTTACACCCCCTCCTTCTTTCTCTCTCTCTCTCTCTCTCTCAGCACCGCTAAAGTGAACTTTCCCCGCTGTTTCTTAAAGACACAGTGTACCTATTGATACTGAATAACAGTCTGCTATTAAATAACCACTGGGTTACAAAAACACATGAAAAAACTGTAGAGTTGGCTCAAATAAAAGGGAGTCGGTTGGGTGACAAGAAACAAAGGGTTTTTTTTTTTTTTGGCCTCAGCACTCACAGCCAAGGCATGCAGGCTCATCTACATTCTCTGTCTCTCGCTCTCTTTCTTCTCTCTCTCTCTTGTTCTGTTATTCTTTCGAGTTCATCTATCCCTCTATTTTACTCTTTATTCATCAGGCTGCTATGCTTCCTTCTGTGTGAGATTTTACAATGATTATGACTGTGCCTGGTCTTGGTGTCTTGGTGATGATTGGTCGATATGGTGCATCATGCAACCTTTTGGCATGGAGTCAGGAGCAGGACATAAACATTAAGCTTACTCACGTTGTTTCTTTTACTCTGTTAGATTCGACAAACCAAATAGAAGAGCAGCAGTACCCAACGTGAGCACCACGAGGCTCCAGATGCTTATTTTTTAATGCGAGGTGGAGGACGAAGCGTCTCTGGGTTGTCCATTGAGCCTTTGTTTATGTGTGTGTGTGTGTGTGTGTATGTGTGTGTGTGTGTGTGTGTGTGGGTGTGTATGTGTGGGATATATCCCAAGGCCAACCTGAGAGTGAAAGAGAAAGATGTGGCCCTTTAAGCCGTTAGCTTTCCTAATAGATTCTTAAGCACTGGCTTTAGTGCATGTTAAACCAGGATTACCCAATCAA
This sequence comes from Euristhmus nudiceps, assembly GCA_030068295.1. Taxonomy (NCBI): domain Eukaryota; kingdom Metazoa; phylum Chordata; class Actinopteri; order Siluriformes; family Plotosidae; genus Euristhmus; species Euristhmus nudiceps. The sequence continues at coordinate 13,622,688 of JAQNCB010000017.1, read as the reverse complement.
TTATGGCTGGTACAAACAGAGATTACTTAAAACACTACATTTTTCTTGTGGCCAGGCTAAAAGCAGAAGAAACCAAAACAGCCTTTGTGGGACGAAGCAGCTGACCCTGGGTCAGGGTGACTCCAGGCACAAGGGACACAAGGTGGGCTTGCTACTGGTGCATTATGGGGGAAAAGATCAATAAGGAGGCACTCTAGGAAGTTTTTCGCAGACGAACCGTTTGATCTCCAGGAAACCTAAAGATTGTCCTTTTAGAGAACTACGCAGTTCCTTTTCCTGGATGAGTTCCTGGTTCGGGTTTCCACCATTGCACGGGCTCTGGATCTGAGGTGATAAATGCTGACGACATGGCATTCAGAGTGCTTATTCTGGGTTGTTTTGCTTTTATTGCACAAATATGATGTAAGCTACTTAATCTGGCATGCTACTTGAAGCTTGCAGTCGTCAAAACACTGCATAATGCTCCATTCGCTTGAATTTTTAATGTTATAAAAGGTGGTTGGTCATACTGTCAGTTTTTCAGGCAGTAATTTTTGATCCACAAAAAAAAAACTTGTTTAAGAGCCGGATGAAAGAAGTTTCTGTATTCTTGTGGACTTACTACACTCTGAGAGAACAATTAAAATAAGCACACACCCGACTGTAAGTGTACATGCTAATAATTACACCCAAGTACCTTGACACAGTTAAACCCAAGCTGAGATTAACTTCTTGAACGTAAGTTCTTGTGTCTCCAGAAAGGTTCCCGAGAAGGTTCCTGTGGTGAGGTATGCACCGTGTGTCCTGACACGCCTACGAAGATCAGTTCTGCATATCTGAAGCAGTGGGCGCTTCTTGTGATGCTGTTTTTTGTTCTCGTTGCTGTTTCACAGTCCCTGCAGGCTGCCCTATTTGTACAGATTGGATTATTTATTGAAATGAGAAGGAAAGAAAGCAGGTTGTGATCGTATTATTATATTTGGCACATGTAAACATGGATGGATTGTGCTACAGGTGGGATATGAGGCGGTGTCTGTACTTTTCATGGAAAAGGGAGCTGTTTCTATACTTGTGTGTTTGGAGAATGTTCTGGCTTTGACCTTTCAGAAACTTGATCTGGTGCATGGGTGTATGTGTATGTGTGTGTGTGTGTGTTGATTCACCCCCCCACCTCTGAAAATATACAGAACCTGCCTAACACTGTGTCTGTTTACTTTTTTAATCTCAATTAGTATCCTGAGTCCTTCCATACAATGTGAAACAAGTACGGACACAGACTTGCCAAACCAGCTTTGTGTGTGTACTTGTTCTCATGTGGGTATGTGTGTATTTAATTCAGCTCACCTCTTGGTGAACCATCACACACTTCGTATGTGTTGTAAGCACATGATCCTTGTCTGTCTTTCCCTCTTCCGCCCCTCACTAGCTCTCGCTAGTCTTCTTTCGCTCTCTAATAGATCCGTAGTGGCCTCGCTGTCATGGAAGACCTCAAACTTCTTGCTTGTGATATTTGACCCATGCTTGGAAGAGATGATTCTTCCTTTTGAGATGAGATATCGGAACTTCTCACGTGCCATTTTAACATTTGAGAGCTGGGTCAACCCCTGCTGAATTGAGTGGTTTCCTCAAGGCCAGGATGAGAGCAAGAACCTCAATCTATTTCTCCATCGATGGAGAAATCCTTTCCACTGCCACTTAATGCCTCTGTGCTTTCCAGGCCATGCCCGTTGTTCTCTCTAGTGTGCTGTCACTGGGCCGGTGTGGTAAGAAATAAGAGTGGCCTAATCGGCCTTAATAAGAATGTGTTATTGATGGTAGAGTTGATGAGAGGCCTTGAGCTCTGTTCGCAGACACAAAGGGGCAGCAGACGGGCCTGGTGTTCTGTTACCCTGTCTGGCCTGAGACCTGTGCTGACCCTGGAAGTAAAACGCTCTCAGTGTCTGCCTCATATCCTAATGACCACCACGGCTAATCCCATCAGCACCGCTCTCCGATATGCTAGGAAAGGTTCTGTTCTGTTCAACATGTAATCGGTAACATTTTACGAATTATCGTTCTTCTTTCATGTGATCAAGTCTTTTCACTAAAGACCTTTATATGATCGAGTAAAAAAAAAATGTGACTGCCTGTCTTAGTTTTTGAAACAAATCCTACTTAATTAAGAAGCAATGAGAAGTGCACAGATAACATTCCGTAATTAGCTTAAGCAGAGGCTGTTGTAACCAGATACACCGCCTTAATGGCAACACAAGGCCCTGTGAAAAGCATCATTGTTCTCCGGATAATTGTGCTTTTAGTTAACGCGGGGCGGAGGGGAAGGCGCTTCTTGTTAGAAGAGCCTGCCTAGGGGGGCTGATGACAGCTGGAGGCGGTGATAGGGATGCTTACCATTGGGATCTGGCGCGCTTCTGGCCCCATGCCCACTACGCCAAGCCCACTTGTGCCCTCTGCTGAAGTGCTGAGGAATTAGCTTTCCCTTGGGCAAGGGGACACACATGTTAATTATATACCACTGAGTGTTAATGAATGAAGAGGGATCGATAGCACAAGCAGTTGTATGCAAACAGCTTGCTGATTATGCCGCCTAATGATACCTGCTAGAGCACCAAACCAGAGAGAGGGTGCTGGAACAATTACTTGGGAAGACTGTTGCATTCAATGCATGTTTGGTAAGTTTTGTGAATAAAAAGGTTCTTCCAGAAGAGGCAAAAGGATTGATCAGTGTTTCGCCGAAAGGGCGTTTCGAAAGGTTACGTAACGTTGTAAATCAATCCTACTTGAAATCTTTTCTGAGTAGTACCTGTGTTATCCTGGGCTGGGCCACAGTGGATTTTAGGTCCAGCCAGGAATACTGGAAGCGAGTTGGGAATACATATTGGATGGGATGCCCAGAAAGGGAAACTCTGCTTTAGCGTTCTAATTTGAAAGTCAACCCCCCAAATGGAAAAACGAAAGAAATTGTGAAAACAGGAGTACTCCATTCTCTAGTGAACATATGGGAGTAGTCAATGTTCTAGTTCTAGGGTGTGGAGTCTTAAGATGCTGCGGGCAATTTCACCTGCTTGTAGCATGGCCTGCTGACGTCTGAGTTCTCGACTGTACTCAGCCAGCCGAAGCTGTTGGAAATCCTACACCTGCCTTTAAGCAGATAGGGAGGGCAGCCAAGAACGAACTGCTGCCTCATCCCAGACAGCTACCGAGAATGGGATGCTGTCTGTCTCCATGGATGGAGATTCATCGTTGTTGATATTCATTCATGAGTCATACTGTCATCTATAGCAACAAGGTCTGAAACATTCTTTCTTTCTTTCAATTTAGGAATTCCTCCGTCAGACATTTTGAGATAAGTCTTTGGTGGAATGATAAGATTGCTTTTGAATATTTTTTTTTTCCTGTGGATGTATTCAGTTCAGGGTGTGTCCATCCTGCCTGTCTTATAGCAATTTTTAAGCTACCAAGATAAAAACCAAGCTTGTTACTCCCCAGAGCTGAACATTGTCCATGCCATATGTCAGTGTCAGGTGACATTTCAGTTTTTGGACTGTTGCTTTTTATGCCACACTCAACACGGCAGTTGGATATGTGACCCCTTCCCTTCAAGCTTTAAAGTGTCCTCCTTGTTGTGTGGCTCCTTGCCAGCATTGGTTGGAGTAGATCCAGAACTTCCCAGTGGGATTGTGTGTAGAATAATGCACTGGAATGAGAAATGGTTTAGCGACTTGTGAGGTGCATTAATGTAATGAAAAAGGAGACACTGTTCAATCGAGCCATGCGACAGGTTCATGGTAAGGCGTTGCTTGTGTTTATTGCGCCCAAGCCAAGGTGGCATGGTGCTAGTGTTACAGCACTGCCCTGGGAAACAAAAACAAAACCCTAGTCTACTTTCTGAATCTAGGACTTTCCAAGGAGAGACCAAAGAACAGGTGTTGACCCCCCGCAGTCTGGGATTATATTATTGACCAAGGTCTGGCAACCCAATTGATTACTTTATTATATTGCCATGAACCTCAGCAGTCGGAGACCTCAGGTTGACCTGGAACTGGACAGAGCGTTGCAGTGACCCTCACCTTCGCACAAGAGTGATGTGGCTTTGACCTGCTCTTTGATGAGGGTAGGCCTGACCTGGTGAACTCTACTTGTCACCTTCCCTCTGACTCAGGTTGTAATTTACAGGCTGCTAGCCCGCTTGAGAGCTTTCCTTTCAAGCAAGGTCTCTGCCCTGACTCTGGAGCCTGCATGTGACTCTGAGGGTGTTCATCATGTCAGCAAACGAGGAAGAGAAGGCGGAGCAAAATGCTAATGAATACCATTCAAATTACATCTGCGAAGCTTCTGGAGAAATGGGATTTGCAATATTGGTTAGTCAGCCATGTGGTGAAAATGTTATTCATCCTCGGGAGTGATCGTGGGGTCCGGTCTGTTGATGTAAAACCAAAAACCATTCCCGAATCATAATCTGGGCCAAGAACAAGAGCAAAACGGTCCATGATTTTGCATGACATTTGTGTTTTGAAAGTCTGAGATTGAGCTGTACAATATGTTTTGTACAGTTCAGGTTCTGAAATCTACACAAATTAGATCTGTATGTATTTTTTAAATGATCAAGACATGCCGGATGTTGTGTCGGCGTGGTGGGATAGTGGTTTGCCCTACTGCTTCAATGCAAGAAGGTCCTGGGTTCAAGTTCTGTTCCCGGCAGGGGGCTTTTGTGTTGAGTTTGCATGTTCCCCCCTGTGCTTGTGTTGGTTTCCTCCAGGTGTTCCAGTTTTCGTCCCACTGTCCAAAGACATACACATGAGGCTTATTGGATGTTCTCATTTGCCTCTTGGCGTGAATGTGTGCATGAACGGTTGGGCGTATGTTGGCCCTGCGATGGTCTGGCAAGCTGTTCATGGTGTACCCTGCCTTCACCCAGAGTTGGTTCACCCAGAATGGACTCCAGCCTTCCCGCAGCCGTAACAAAGGATAAAGTGGTTTGGAAAGAAATTCAAATAAAAATGACAGATGTATTTTGGGAGCTGTCAATCAGTGCTCAAGGCTCCAAGCCACTAGAAAGAGAACATGCTCTGAATAGGAAGCACACAAAACAATTATGGCTCGTTGTTTCTCACCAGCTCTTTCATGTATTACACATAATACTCCTTGTTTTATTTGGCCAAGTCTTAAGCGGGAGCTTCTTGGTGTTTCTAACTGTATCTTTAAGATTTGAAAAATGAAATATTACATTAAACACTTAAGCTTTTTGTACCTGCAGACAGACATGACAGCTATTTATTTTTATTGGGGGCCTTTTTTGTGGGTTTTTTTTTTTTCAACTCAGAGATTTCCAGATCAGATTTTTTTTTAATGTGATGTTGGATTGCAAGGCCACAGTATTTGAGCGGAAGGCACATCTCCAAGCCAGGGTGTGGTTCATGTTTTATTGGCAGTTCAAATATACCTGGCCGGAGAGGCGAATGTACAGCTACGCCTCCTCACCATCGCCTCTGCTGTGTCCTTAATTACAGCTATTCTAATGATAAGGTGGCGACAAGGCCAACAGGTGTTACTTATGCTTGTCATGCTTCAAAACAACACACCCACACCTCCCTTACTCTCAATGTTTTTCATTATTTGTCTTTCTCTATCATTATCCTTTTTTCTTTGGAATGATACTACAAAGAAAAGGTGTGTACAAACTGTCAGATCTCCATAAATGACCAGCCAACTCATTCATTTATGTGACCATTGACCATTTTATTAAATGAACAAATGCATTTATTTTGATGTTCTACTCTAACTGGTATTTCAGTCCAAGGGTAAATACAGCATGCAGTATAAATAAGAAGATTACAACTTGTTTTAGGCATTAGGCAGGAAAATGATAAATAATAGGATGCAGTAAAACAAAATAAAGCGTATACACGTTGAAGTAAGCATCTCAAATAAAAGAAAATAAAGCCTCCAGTCAGTCATAAAATCCGAATCAATATCATATAAAACAGAACAAACGCATAAATTAAAAAGGCAATCTCAGACAAGAAGAAATAAAACCTACAACTGAGAAGACATAAAAAAAAGCACAGCGGTCTTGAATAAATTGTTCCAAATAATGAGCTTTAACAATCTGTATGTGTGGTTCAAAGGGTATATTTTTTATAATGTACAAACAAATATCATGCTATTATTCTCACTATGGCTAAGAGAATAATACTTAACAA
>JAQNCB010000017.1:13423011-13444244 GCA_030068295.1 Euristhmus nudiceps | reverse complement strand
ATGCCGATTTGTGAAGCAATACAATTAGCAGTGTTCAGCCTGTGAGCCAGGCAGAGACGACAGTGGGGCGGTGCCTATGTCATGTTCTCGTGAATGGTGCGAGATTTAAAACGCAGATGGCGGCGCCCTCTATTGGAATTCCAATGAAATAAAAGACTTTTATTTCTAAACGTGACATTCATACTCCTAAGATACATGCAGGATAAGACTTTATTATGTTAATACTTTTAATCGGGAAAGTTTGAAAATAGGGTTATGTTTCGCTTTAAGTAGTAAGCAAATGTAAACAGTCTGAAACATGAGTCATAATAACGGTCAGGTTTTGCTGTGTCGGTGCATCAGCGTCAAGTTTAGTTTCATATTATTGAGAAGTCCAGTGTAAAATTAGCAGAGACAGTAGTGCAAATGCTGGAAGCAGAGTCCCAGAATGCAGTGTAGCTGCTGTATACATTGCTGTGACAGAGATTTGACATGGCTATTTATCGATCGAGTGAAGATGATGAGTGCAGTTGCATTGACGGCGGTGTTATTGTGAAAGCTGAAGCTGTGGAAGCTGATCTGTTTCAGTAAATTGGACAGGAGTTGGACAAACGAAAGGACTAAAGTGCCTCTGCGCTACTGTCTTGAGATCACGTGACAGCGAAATCTTACCTGATGATCACCAGAGGGTCAAAGAGCATCAGCATATTAAGCGAAGTGAAATCAGAGTGTGTTGAAAGAACCATGTGAATGATGAAAATATGCAGTATATGTTAGAAAGGTAATTATTTATTAGAATTTTTATTTTATTTATTTATTTGTTTGTTATTTTAAATTTATTTATTTATTTATTTATTTTGTCAAATGCAGTTAGACTTTATTAGACTTTATACTTGACTGTATTTGTACCTACATTTCTCAGATAATCCCTTTCCTGATTACAAACAATGTAGGTATGTTTTTCGGGGGGCGCTATACTTCGTACTGAATACTGTACAAGTAAAATCACCTCAAAGTTCTGTAAAAGCGCAGTAGTACTGAATATTTAACAGCCATATAATACATTTATATTGTACCTGTACAGTAAATACATGTAATACATATTGCAATACATAATACAGTAATTAATTTAATGTAGTGCTAGCGCGAAGTGCTCCCGAATTATCCTTAAAAAAAAAATCGGGTTGTCCGTACGACCCGAAATCCGGTCTATTGGGGTCCGGTCGAGCGAGGTTCAACTGTATAATGTACACATATTAAGGACACCTTGTCCTATTTCTATACAGTTTACTTTTAATCTCCTGCACCAAACATGTAAAGAAAAGAAACTTTAATTGTGCATAAGTACTCTAGACTCACCACACTGGGGCAAATGTCATGGTATTAGTCCTTTATAGGGATATTTTTAATATTTTTTTAATTAAAAATCTTTGGGTCTTGTATAGGCTGGTATAAATAGGAAGAGCAGAGTACAAGACCAGCTCCTTCCATGCTTTTGTCTACTTGTTTTTTTTTTCAGAAAAGCCTTGTGTTTAATACACCAAAGCCCGCTGTAGTGACTGGGAGAGGGGCCGAACCCGGCTCTACGAGGTTGACTCACTACCGCTTAATCAGCCGCTCCTTACCAAACAGTGTCTCGTCTTTTTCCTTCTCATTGATGACATTTGGAAAGTGTTAATTGTGGCTTGCAGGTGTCTGGTTGACTCATTGTGAGTCAGAATTGATAGGGTGAGAGGTTTGTGATCGGTTGGGTGATCCCCTGCCCAGGCGGTTGTTCTGACATGCCTCGCAAAAACAAACTAACAAGCAAACAAAAAAAAAACAATCTCTGCTTTCTTATTTCTTGTGTTCCACAGATCACTATTGAGCTATTTAGTACAAGTGAACCATTAATATGGACAAATAATTTAAGATTCAGGTTAAATTAAAATACTTAGAGTCTGTAACTTGTTTATTGCAACTTGCAATGCCGAAATGATCAGGAACAAAAGAGTTGTCTGATTTTCAATCGGATGTACCGTGGGCCATTGCGAGGGTGGACTCAGCGTCAGATTGCGCTCAACTGTGGGGTTCCTCCTTCCACAATCGACAGAGTGAATAGGCTACTATATATGTACATGTGAAATATTTGTTTTAAAAAAGAGAAATGCAGAGAGAGGAATAAAGTAAAGCAAGCATTACATTTAAAAAAAAAGCCTAGAAGTTGATAGGGGTATAAACTTTGGCACTCAAGCGTACTAGTCTTACTAGACACAGCTTATTCAAGATATGTCTTGTAAGTCTTGTATTTTGTGCGCAGAATGATATGCACTGTGACATTTTCATAAAGTTTATAGAAAAAAAATCAAAAATAAATACGGGAATAAGTAAACTTGCACCTGTTCTGTAATCCACTTGTTCTGTAAGGAACTCACCTTCATCACCTACTGCAGCCCATCGACTCAACACTGGAGTGTTATTGCGGAGTTGATGGAGGATGCGACGGCTCTGTTTTCCATATTTTGCAGTAGAGGAATAATTATGTTTATATTTGTCTGTGGAGTGGAATTGCTCGCTTTCCGATCGCTCATGGTGAGGGTGCCACTGAATGCCGTCATGCCGTTTCTACTCACCAGCCAGGAAACAAATGATGAAGACATTATTAGGGCCAGGTAGCAATATTTTTTCTTTTATAGAGATGATAATGCATCGGTTTCGCTATACGAGTGGCACGTTGTAAAAACACATTAGAGTAATACAATGCACATTAAAAGCAACACCTTTTTTTTTTACAAGTAGAAGGAGAGTAAAGCTACTCCATCCACTCTTGTCAAACAGGCAGTCTTAATAAATTCGGAAATAGGTGACTCATTTCTTGCAGACAGTGCATAAAAATGCGAACAGGCTCTCTCTTTATTTTTCTGGTCTTTATTTCTCTCTCTCTCTCTCTCTCTGTCTCTGTAAATCCCTCCTTCCCTTTTTGTCTGTTTCATTTCACTGTCTGTCTTAGATAGGGATAATGAAAATAATTGTGCTTCATTAATTCTCAGTCTGGCTCAGATGATAGCCATTTGGAACTGTGTTTTTGCGAATTAGACAGTCCAAATTAAAAAATGACCTTGGGATACTGGCTGTGCTGTGCTCTCGTGTCTTAATGAAGCACTTGTATAGAAACAGTCCACTTTGTAATGTAAATCACTGCCGTGTTTTGCTTTGCAGCTCTCCATACAAGCTAAATTCATTTACACCGTTCAGTGTTTTGAAGTAGAGGGGAAGAGAGGAGAATGTGTTGGAAAGAGAAAATAAAACAACATTTAACGTCGAATTTATTATTTTTTTTTCCAGCACAAATCCATGTTAATTGTTAATAAACCACGTTAATCGGATTTTAATGGATAGAGCTGTCTTAACAGTTCTACTTAACCTGAAGGCCAGTGAAGTAACTGCCTGAGGACTGTGTCCTTCATACAGACAGGTGCTCCATGACTATCGTGCGTGGTAGTGATTTATATTTCAGAGAAGCTTGAGTGCTCTCTGAGTATCATTAAGCCGCCGATGAACATATACTTATTAGTGCATTTAAAAAAAAAAGCAGAAGGAAAGAATAGATTGATAGATAGATGTAATGATTGGAATAAAAAAATTCTATTTAATCAGGTATCAGGCAGTCATACAGATATGAAAGGATGCAAGGTACAGTTGATGTGATGAAAAGAGAAAAGAAGATTGGGACACAAGGACATAAGCATAGAATGAAAGAAGGAATTAGACATGGAAGACAGGCGAGGCAGGAGGGGGGGGGGGTGGGTTGTTGGGAAGGAACGAGGAATTGAAATGCTGCCCGGGTAGAGGGGCTGATTGTTCTGTTAATTGAAGGAAGGTGAAGCAGACAGTACTCCATCTCTCAGCCCTTTTTCCAATCTCAGACTCTGATTGTTGTTAAATAGGAGCTGGTTAATGAGTGATTTTGATGAATTGTTATCTTTTTTTTCCCCCTTCTGGATGAGGGAGGGTAATAAAAGGGATATGAGACGGAGGGGAAAAGAGGCATCAAGATGCAACAGAAGCAGGGAAGCTGTTCAGAAAGACACAGAAGTTCTTTGTACTTTCTGCTCTGAGCTTTTCAGCGGAATGTGATACACTTTTATGAGGAGAAGGAATTACTTAATTAGTCTTCTAATAAGCTTTTCATTCGGCCAAGGTAGACTTCTTGGCCCCATCACACTAATTGGCTACAGCTGAACTTTCCCAGAGTTTGACAAACATCATCTGTGATCAAAGTGCAAATTTATGGGATGGCAAATAAAGTAAGAACATTAAAAAACATGATTTCTTGTGTGGAAGGAATCCTTTCATTGACAAAACCTTTATATGCCTGAGTGATTAATAAGTAATTAAACAAATTCAGACAGCTTTTCTGAAATGTGTTCTTTGCTGATCCATTCAGGAATGATTAAAACACTTAAGAAGTTGTCCTGCATTCCATATCAGTGGCTACTGAAAATGGTTTTAATTGACGTGTCGTGCACTGTGTGTTTTATTTTCCAGGTTGCAACATCAGAAGTACTGCCAGTAAGCATGTTCATACCAGTCCCTGGGCTGGAGAAAGATTCTACAAACACACCCCAACCCTTGTCTAACTCTACCTCTGAAGACACAAAGAAACAAACAGGTGTGAATGTTTGTTGCATTTTTAAATACTATTTTCAAAAAATAAATAAATTAATTTCTAATATTTGCACAAAAAAGGCACTACCTTCATACCGCTAACATGTATTAATGTATCTGCTTGTAGATACTACAGATATTGAAGCTGATAAAGGAATTCCTCTGGTCTCGGATGTAATTGAATCTCGCAAGTCACCTCTTGAAGAGCAGCACCATGCAAGAGATGACACGACTAGTTTCCTTTGCTGGAAAAAGGGCTGCAATCAAGTATTCAAATCCTCCAATGCTCTCCAGATACACTTCAATGAGGTCCATAACAAAAGGCCACAACTCCCCGTCTCTGATCGGCACGTTTACAAATACCGTTGCAACCAGTGCAGCTTGGCGTTCAAGACAATTGAGAAATTGCAGCTGCATTCCCAGTACCATGTCATCAGAGCAGCTACCATGTGTTGTCTCTGTCAGCGGAGTTTCAGGACACTACAGGCTTTGAAAAAGCATTTGGAGTCCAGTCACCTTGAACTGAGTGAAGCTGATATTCAGCATCTATATGGTGGCTTACTGATGAATGGGGACCTCATGGTTATTGGTGACCCTTCACTTGGAGAGGACCAGGGAGGTCTCATTGAGGATGACAAAGAAGGAGACGACAGTGATACTGAGGAAAAACAGAGTCCAACTGGCAGTGACTCTGGATCATTCCAAGAAGATTCTGGATCTGAGCCCAAGCGAGCGCTGCCATTTAGGAAAGGTCCTAATTTCACCATGGAGAAATTCTTAGACCCTTCTCGTCCTTTTAAGTGTACAGTCTGCAAAGAGTCTTTTACGCAGAAGAATATTCTTCTGGTACATTATAACTCTGTTTCACACCTGCATAAAGTCAAACGGGCTCTGCAGGAATCCACTACAGGTCAGCCAGAGCCAACAAGCAGTCCTGATAATAAGCCCTTCAAATGCAGCACTTGCAATGTTGCTTACAGTCAAAGCTCCACACTGGAGATACATATGCGGTCTGTCCTGCACCAAACCAAAGCCAGGGCAGCCAAACTTGAGGCAGCATGTGGAGGCTCCAGCTCTGTCAGTAGTGGAGGCACCTCAAATAGCACTTCTACTCCCAGCCCTATTCCATCAACCAACTCAACAACCAGCTCATGCAACAACAGCTGCTCTCCAGCAGGGGTTCATACAGCACAGAGCATCCTGGGAGGCAACCAAATAAGTCAGTCTCAGAATCTTGAGACCATGTCTAATTCAACTTCTCATCCTCCTCCTTCGGAAAATCATGATGTGAAAAAAAAGAAATTTGTAGACATGCTGTCCTCAAGAGGTCACCAGCAGCTCCAACAGCAGCAACAGTTGGCACAGGCTCAAGCGCAAGCTCAGGCCCAACTCCAGCAAGAGCTCCAACAACAAGCTGCCCTCATTCAATCCCAGCTGTTTAACCCACTACTCCAGCACTTCCCAATGACTGCTGATGCACTTCTGCCACTCCAACAACAGCAGCTCCTGTTTCCTTTCTATATCCCTGGGGCAGAATTCCAGGTGAATCCAGAAATCAACTTAAACAGTTCTTCACTTAGCCTGAGTAGCTCTGCTGCTGCTTTGTTGGAGGAGCATAAAAACCAGGCCCAACAGGCCCAGCAGACCTGCCTACAACAGCAACTGATGCACCATCACCTTCAGCAACAGCATCAAACCCATTCCCACTCCCAGGCATCAAGTCAAATGGCTTTACTTCAGCAGAGTGCATCTCTGTCACATCCTGTAGAAAAAAAACCAAAGTCACTTGTTCCTCATAGTGAGAAGGACAGGGATCTGCCAAAGGATAAAGAAATTAATGATAAAGCAGATGATCATGCCCCAAAGGATATACCAGACAATTTAAAGTCCAAAGAAAAGAAAGACTTACCGCAGACCATAGCTAATTTGAATCAGGACAATGGATTTCTTCCACCAAGGATTGCATCAGATGCCCGAGGTAATGCTACCAAAGTGCTACTCGAGAATTTTGGATTTGAATTGGTAATTCAATATAATGAGAACAAACAGAAAGCACAGAGAAAGCCCACAGGATCTGTGTCTGCACCAGCTACACCAGGTGGTATCACTAGAGTTGTGGATCCAATTGAGGGACTGGAGAAATTGGAATGTGAGGCTTGTGGAAAACTCTTTTCCAACATATTAATACTAAAAAGTCATCAGGAGCATATCCATCAGGCCTTTTTCCCATTTAGATCACTGGAGAGGTTTGCTAAGGAGTACAGAGAACAATATGACAAATTATACCCTCTAAGACCACAAACACCTGAGGCTGCTCCTCCGCCACCACCTCCTCCTCCTCCTCCTCCTCCCCCACCACCACCACCACCACCTCCTCCGCAGAGGGAACCAACACCAAATATTCCTGTCTCTACCCCTGCAGTCACTTCACCAACTGCTTCAACTCCACAACCCCCAGGTCCATTAACTCAGATTCCTATGCCGATGGATCTTCCTCTCTTCTCTCCACTCATGATGCAGCCAATGTCCCTCCAGTCATTACCCTCTCAAATCCCTGCCCAGTTACAAGCTGTTGAGCCTGGGCTAGCCACTGATCTTGCACAGCTGTACCAGCAGCAGCTAACACCTGCTATGCTGCAGCAGCAACAGAATAAGAGGCCACGCACCCGTATCACAGATGACCAGCTAAGGGTTCTAAGGCAGTACTTTGACATAAACAATTCACCAAATGAAGAACAAATAAAAGAAATGGCAGACAAGTCAGGACTTCCTCAAAAAGTTATTAAGCACTGGTTTCGGAATACTCTCTTCAAAGAGCGACAGCGAAACAAAGACTCACCCTATAATTTCAACAATCCCCCTATCACTACTCTAGATGATGTCAAAATTGACTCGAGACCCCCTTCACCCGAACCCCAAAAACCAGAGAGCTATGGCAGTAAGAGGTCCTCAAGGACACGGTTCACAGACTATCAGCTTCGAGTCCTGCAAGACTTCTTTGATGCTAATGCATACCCTAAAGATGATGAATTTGAGCAGCTGTCCAACCTTCTGAGCCTGCCAACTAGGGTCATTGTCGTTTGGTTCCAGAATGCCAGACAAAAAGCTCGTAAAAATTATGAAAACCAGGGAGATGGAGCAAAAGAAGGTGAGCGGCGTGAGCTCTCCAATGACCGATATATTCGTACTACAAACTTGAACTATCAGTGCAAGAAGTGCAGTCTGGTCTTCCAGCGAATATTTGACCTTATTAAACATCAAAAGAAGCTTTGCTACAAGGATGAGGATGAGGAGGGGCAATATGATAGTCAGAATGAAGACTCTCTTGATCTGTCACATGAATACTTTTCATCTTCTGGGTCATCAGGCCACACACCAATGTCATCATCATCAAGCCTCTGCCCTCTTCCAACGTCATCCACATCATTCTCTCATATGACATCTGAGAAGGTAGAAGCTACATCCACAAACACATCAAACACCTTTGATGAGAAAGCCAAGAACTCTGCAGAATCACTTCTGGGTCCAAGAGAGCAGTCATCTTTGAAACAGGAAAGCAGTCAACCAACTGAGATTCCTCAACAAAAAGCACCACGAGAGGAAAAGGGTCAAATCAACCCAAAGAACGCAAAACTTTCCTCACCATCTCTCTCTCAACAGCAACAGCACAGTGTTCCTTCAGCGTCTGCCTCCCATACCAGCCAAACCCCCTCTCAAAATTCTCTCATGGCTCTTAATCCCCATTTAGCCTCACAGCAGCAGCTGACCCAACAAATGATTCCCTACCAGTGTGAGCAGTGTAAACTTGCTTTTCCCTCATTTGAGCACTGGCAAGAACACCAGCAGCTTCATTTCTTGAGCGTTCAAAACCAATTTATTCATCCCCAGTTTTTAGACCGCCCAATGGACATGCCGTTTATGTTATTTGACCCCAGCAATCCTTTGCTGACTAGCCAGCTCCTAGCAGGAGCTTTGCCACAAATACCAAGTACGTCTGCCACCTCTCCTTCAACACCAACATCCACCATGAACTCGTTAAAGAGGAAACTAGAGGAAAAAGCAGGCACTAGTCCAGGGGAAAATGATAGTACGAACAGTGGGGAAGAACCACAAAGAGACAAGCGTCTTCGAACCACTATTACACCTGAACAGCTTGAGATTCTATACCAGAAATATTTACTTGACTCTAACCCCACACGAAAGATGCTTGACCATATTGCTCATGAGGTGGGGCTCAAGAAACGGGTGGTACAAGTCTGGTTTCAAAACACCAGGGCCAGAGAAAGAAAAGGACAGTTTCGGGCTGTTGGGCCAGCTCAAGCCCATCGGCGTTGCCCCTTTTGTCGTGCCCTTTTTAAAGCTAAAACTGCACTGGAAGCCCACATCCGTTCACGCCACTGGCATGAGGCAAAGCGTGCTGGTTACAACATAACGCTTACTGGTTTGCTATCTGAACAAGATGGTATGCACTTGAAAATGGATCCTCAGGATATTGCGAACTTTCATACTGGTTCTTCTCATAATGATGGCCAGTGCTCATCTCTGTCACCTGTAAGTAAAATCATGGACTTGTCTCCCAGGGGACTTTTAAGCCCAACCTTAATTAAGGTAGAGGGAATGGAGGAGTTTGAAAGCCCAAACATGTCATCAGTAAACATTAGCTTTGATCAGAACAAGCTTGATAATGATGACTGTTCTTCTGTGAACACAGCAATTACTGACACCACTACTGGTGATGAGGCAAATGTAGACAATGACAATGCAGATATGAAGCACAGCCACAACAGTGGGGATTTCTTGTCCAAGACTGGAGGATCAGTCCCATCTCTTGAGAATGATGATCAAATGTCTTCAGGGCTAGTGAGCCCTGCAACAAGTTATTATGCAAAGGACTTTGAAAATGAAAACATGGTGGATTACAGTGAAACATCTAGTCTGGCTGACCCCTGCTCACCAAGCCCTGGGGCATCCGGAAGTAGAAGTATTGACAGTGGAGATAGGCCAGGCCAAAAGCGCTTCCGAACTCAGATGACTAACCTCCAACTGAAAGTCCTTAAGTCCTGCTTCAGTGATTATAGGACTCCTACAATGTTGGAGTGTGAGGTACTCGGCAATGACATTGGACTCCCAAAAAGAGTTGTACAGGTCTGGTTCCAGAATGCTCGTGCAAAAGAAAAGAAAGCGAAGCTCAGTATGGCGAAGCATTTTGGAATTAACCAGACTTCTTATGAGGGACCTAAGACAGAGTGCTCCTTGTGTGGTGTAAAATACAGTGCCCGTCTCTCAGTACGGGACCACATATTCTCCCAACAACACATCTCCAAGGTGAAGGAAACTATTGGAAGCCAACTTGATAAAGAGAAAGAGTACTTTGACCCAGCCACTGTTCGTCAGCTAATGGCCCAGCAAGAGATGGATCGCATCAAGAAAGCCAATGAGGTTCTTAGTATGGCACAACAACAAGCCATGCAGCAACAAGGGATGTTTGACAGTCCAGCATTACAAGCCCTTAATCTGCAGTCGGCCTATCCAAATCTGCAAGGAATACCCCCAGTTCTCTTGCCAGGGGTTGGAAGCCCCTCACTTCCCGGTTTTAACTCAACCAACTCAGGTATATCATTATTAGGTTAAAAATTTCAGATAGACAATATACATTAACGTTTTTGGTAACTAGTTATGCAATGTGTCCTTTTTAAGCATGCTGTGAAATTGACTGTATTGTTATTTTCTATTGTTAATACGTAGATGATAACATTAATTCACTTTCCCTTTATGTTGTTTTCTTTCAGCTTTAACCCCTCCAAAACCTCAGAACATTCTAAACATGTCTGGTGCCAGTGTACCTTCACCTAGTCTCCCCACATCTGGTTTACCCAACAAGATCCCTTCTTCTTCCTCCTTGGCCTCACCCAGCCCAGCTCAGGCCAGCACTTCTGTTGCCCACTCAACAACTATTACCACACCTTCATCAAATTCCTTAACCACCAAACTCTGCCACCGGGCTGATCTTCTCAAAGAGTGTGAAACTGAGAAAGCCAGGGAAAAAGAAAAGCCCAAGGAAAAAGTCGAGAAGCCCTCTACACCATCCTCAACTGCGGGTACTCCTGCTCACCCCACTTCTGCTGCCAGTGCCAAGAAAGAAAAAACAGACACAGCTGTTCCAGCCACCTCAATGCCAACTCCTGGCATGGAATACGTCGTTGATTCTGCTCAGCTTCAAGCACTTCAGGCTGCTTTAGCATCAGATCCAACAGCATTGCTTACCAGCCAGTTCCTGCCCTATATTATGCCTGGGTTTTCTCCATATTATGCCCCTCAAATTCCAGGAGCTCTTCAAGGTGGCTACCTTCAGCCTATGTATGGTATGGAAAGTCTTTTTCCCTACAACCCAGCTTTATCACAAGCCCTAATGGGGTTATCACCAGGATCCCTGCTCCATCATTACCAGCAATATCAACAGAGCCTGCAGGAAGCACTTCAGCAGCAGCAGCGACAGCTTCAGCAAATCCAGCAACCAAAAGCAAGCCAAAACCCAGTTTCTTCTCAGCCTTCGGTGGACCGCAAGGATTCTGCCAAAGATCCAGTGAAAACAGAAGAGAAGAAAGGCACTCTCTCAGTTGATACCTCTTCACATAATAGCTTACCCCGTGAGCAGCACGAAGTGGATGGTAAAGGTGCAGACCCCCTTCTTGACCAATACATTGTCCCCAAAGTTCAGTATCGGCTGGCATGCCGCAAGTGTCAAACTGTTTTCAGCAAGGAGGAAGCAGCTATCAGCCACCTGAAGTCAATCTGCTTTTTTGGTCAGTCTGTGGCAAACCTGCAAGAGATGTTGCTTCGAGTCCCCAGCAATGGCAGCGCAGTTGAAGGTAGCCTATATGAATGCCTGGCTTGTAATGTCACTCTGGATGGGGATAAGGCACTAAGTCAACACCTGGATTCATCCTTGCACAAACATAGAACAATCACACGATCAGCCGGAAATGCCAAAGAGCACCCTACTAGTTTATTACCTCACTCTTCAGCCTGCTTCCCCAATCCTAACACCACATCTACCTCGCAGTCTGTCACCCACCCACACATCACCACAGCATCTCCCCTGCCAACGACGTCAAACACCACGCCATCCTCAACAGTGACTGCATTGTCATGCTCCTCTGCCACACTTAACACCACAGCTGCCAGCAAACCCTGGCCCCAGGCCCCTTTCTCTAAAGCTTTAGCTGGAAAGCCCAATGCCACCCCTTCGACATCATCCTCTTTTCCTTCAGTATCCTCACCTTCAACGGTTACCTCAAGTTCATTGAGCACCTCAGGGGTTCAGACCTCGATACCAACAGACGTCTTTACTGACGAATCTGACTCTGACAGCAGTCAGAAATCAGTAGACAGATTGGGCAGATTGGCAGAGGATCCACAGCAGCCCAGCTGTCTCAAAGACAGTGATAGTTGTAGTAGTAATATGGCTAGTCTAGACTCCATCAGACTGTAAAAGAGCTTTCAACGATGGACAATATTTTAAAAAACAAAAAAAAATGTAAAAAAAAAAAATACACAAAACACAAAAGCTAAAAAAAAAAAGCGGCGATGTTTAAAATATGTTTAAAAGTATACGAACCAATTTCAGAAGAAAAAAAAAAGATGTGTAAAGACTAACTGCAATTCCAAAGCTTGTAACCAAAAATCTAAATGTTAGTGGATTGTTTTCCCATATGAACATGCTGGTTTTAATTTGTTTCAACTTAAGTATATATCTATATGTATACACGTATATTAAATTAATAAAGAACACTGCAGTTAAGATGTGGATAATGCGAAGGGAATGCTGTATTGAAATGGACTTCCTCAAAACCATGAAAAAAGCAGATGGGCCCCAGATTATTTCTATACAAAGAACGAGATAATGATGCACACCTTGTTTGCATAGGTACGTCCACTTAATAGCACAGTCACACAAAGCCAGTATGTACTGTATGGGAGAATAGTCTTACCGTTTTCTTGCTATCTAAGCATTCAAATACCAATGGCTTGCTAATGAAAAAAGAATGATGTAATGTCTATTTTATTCTCAGGTCAACAGCTCACAACCTTTTTTTATGTTACGTTATTTTATTCATTTCGTTCCTGACAAATGAGAAGTCATTTCTGTTTTTGTATTACTTTTAATATGAATTTTTTTTTTTTTGGAAGTGATATGAACTAAGACAGAGCTTTCTGGGAATCCAAAAATGGGTAGCTAAACTGCTAAAATTCTGTTCAATGGGGTTTCAAACTCTCGCACCATACCCAAACAATAAACGCAGTGAGGGATTTCAATTAAATTTTTTTTATAAGAAAAAGGAAAAAAAGCTGTATTTATGATTGATATTAACATTTTTCGTGTTAAGTAGATTGTTGCATTGGAAATAAATTTAAACAGTATGGTAGATTGAATAATCTTTGTGTACATTTAGCTTTTGTATTGTCCAATCTTAAAGCGCTTCATTTGATGTTGTCTTGGTCATTCCAATAGACTAGAATAAGGAGCAGGAACTGATCTTGTACTTTATTTCAATAGAGTCAAATCCACATCTTGGATTTTGTTCACCCAACTGCCACAAAAAGACTCGGCAGAATCCCTTTGGTCTGGTTTCATAAGGGGTTTCTTTCCTTTGACGGGTTGGTGCAGCACCTGACCAAAAAAAGGAAAAGAGATCTGTTTGAAAATTACTATTCACTTATATTTGTGTTACCTATTGTGCACTTACAAACGTCTTGACTTACTTTATCTCTGTCTTTTTTGTGTGTGGGTATGTGTGCGTGTTACTCTCTCCTTCCTTTTTTTGCTTCCACTGCATTTTGTAGGTTGGGAGATGTATCTTTCTCCTATGGCACTACAAAGCAGATGTGTACTTTATGCAGTGTGGCTGCAGTCTGTTATAGGCTTTAATTGGTTTTGTTTGTTTGTTTTTATAATTTATTAAATTTTTTTTTCGTTCTTGTTGTTGTCATACAAGAAAAAGAATAATAATAATAATAATTCTCACGCTTTAAAACAAAAAGAAAATCCAAAGAGTAAACACTTTCACCATTGGTGCATAAAGATGAGAAAAGAGGCTTCTTTATACTTGAGAATTTGTTGCAGTTTTTAAGAGAGAAAGCAAAGTTTTAAAATAAAAGGAGTACGCATCAGAGTTGCCGTCTTCGCTTCTTTGCAGGCAGACAGGTGGCTTTTTTACGTAGAAAAAATACCAAGAATACCAAAAACCAAAAAAGGACCTTTGTCCTTGCATTATGGAGTAGCACCATTACAGAGCCATTGCAGTTTGTAAGATAGAAGTGGAGAATCTCTTTGTTTAACTCTTCTTGTCACACAAGATCCTTTTTTTTTTTTTTTTTTTTTTTTTTTAAGAAAATGTATAAGGTCTGGTCTCTGAGGACATACGTTTTGCTGCTAATGTAGATTTTTTTGGAAAAAAAGAAGAATACCTAGATGCATGCTCATTTTACTTCTTGGCTAAGCTTTAAAACAAACAAACAAAAAACCCACAAAAAACAAAAACAACCAAGTAAACCATTTCCCTGCCTCTGCGACATTTTTTTTCTTGTTGTTGCAAAAACGGAACTTTGAAGACTGTGAATATATGTTCCAAAGGACATTTTTGACTTTATTGTTTTCTTTCATTCTTCCTTTCTTTTGTTCTGTATTCCTTTCTTTTAAAGACCAACATCAGAGCGCCAATGATTTGGTTATGTTTGTAAAGAACAGTGCATTCCAAAACATCGCATTTGATTTCTTAAGAAATTACAGCAGCTTTATACTGAAGTCTATTTTCCCCCACATGAAATATAGTTCCAGCATCATGAGTTGAACAAACATCGCCGTTTTTTTGTAGGAGAGTTCATGTCCTTGTGGCTGGTTAAGGCTGTTTTGCGCACTTGAAATAGATCATCGTGTAACAGTGGCTAACCAAAAAATGTACATATTGTAATACATCCAGTCCTAACATGTCTCACTGGTGTAGTGTCATCACGCCTCTCCATCTTTTAGAGCCTGAGAGAAAAAAATAAAATGTGGAATGGTCACCTCCCCCATGGAAAATCAAGTAGGGACCTGCCCCATCTTTCTGCAGGGTGGAAGGTTAATTATTTGCTTTGTGTTATTACAGATTTTCAAAGGGATATCATTCCAAAGCATTATAAGACTGGGAAGGGGAAGCAGCAGTGTTTTTATTTATTAATATTTTGGATACTTTATTGTCCAAAGAGGTCAATGGGAATGGTTCTGTTTAATCCAAATTTCCCAATTTTAAAAAATAGACCAAAAAAAAAGACACATTTGGCCACATCTGTATAGCAATTTGGACTACGTGGCACATTTCTGCGACGTAGGAAATGTGTTAAAAGAGTGTTACGTCTTGCTGAGCAATGTTTAAAAAGGAAATAAAAAAATTTGCATGCTATTGAAATCTGGTCAATATTTTATATTATTTTATTTTTTTTAATTTTTTTTGGTATGCAAAGCTTGCCATTTCTGTTCGGTCCTGTTACCTAAACTATTGTTCCCATAATTATTTGTAAGAATTTTGATGTATAGTTTATTTTAATGCTTTTGTTGCTTTGACTTTCATTTCAAATCATGTTATTATTTTCATATAACTATTTGCATTTTATTTTCTGTATATTAATTTGTGTTGTTGATGTTTTTTGTTGTATGCATAAATTAATGTTGTTGTTTTTTTTAAACATCAGCTTTAAATTTCAATCACATTTTTTCTTATTCTAATATCTGGCCACTTTAACGGTGTACCGATGTTTCTCAATTTGTCTTTTTTGACAATGTATGATCTCTTGCTTCCAAAGTGTTCTCTTTATTTAACGGGCTCTTTAGTTTGTAATGGACAAATTTCAAATCCTCACAATTAACTCTGCCAGCATGGGCTTGTGTGTGCGCGCTTTGTGTTTTTCTTTTCTTTCTATCTTTTTCGGAGCCAACATTATTTTATGTAGGTTTTTTTTTTTTTTGTCTCCGCTTTCATTTCACACCAAAACATTAAAAACTGCACAGCTGTTTCTTCAGTACATGCTTTTTTTTAGAAAGTAATTTCTAGTAATTCGGGAAAGAGAAATTGATACTGAAGCACTGGGCAGGTTTTTTTGTTGTTTTTGTTTTTTTGTTTTTGTTTGTTTGTTTCTTTATTTCATTAAATATATGTATGTGGCCAAAGCATAATTCAGATGAAAACATGGTGCCCCTGATGAGTGTATATTTATTGTGGCACCACGCAACACATGACTGAGATACATCAACTCTTATTGGGATACTTGATTTTTTAATTTTTTATTTTTTTTCTGGACATTTTGCAAAGAGAGACAGAAGGCAGGTTTTGCTGTAGAGGTCATCCTTTTTGCCCACTGTGAAGAAACATGTATACAGATATAGATATATTTAAAGAAGACATCAACTTTTTTTTATGACAAAGAAGGAAAACAAAGAGAACAGAACTCTGGGAAGCTTTGGAAAATGTTGGTAAAATGTTTAGGAAGGCTGTTGAAACTGGGGATGGGAGCCAAAGGCAGGAAAAATAATCAGAGGCACCTCTTGATATCAAGTCATTATTTAATTACTGACAATATGCCTAAGGAAACAGACTCAGCAACCAGTGGACATACATTACGTGAAAACAGAGCGGAATAAACCTGGTGATTTCTGGATGTGGCTGGATCAGCAGCTTCTTCGGAATTCGTGGATAAAATCCACAGGGTGGACAGTACTACGTGTCTCTATTTTTGCCCAGTCCATGGTGTTGCTACCTGTTTCATTTCTTCGTCTAGCCGATGGACAGCACTGACCTGGAGTCAGCTGGGAAAAACAAATCTCATTCAACCATCAAAAAGTAAAAGACTCGCCATTCGAGGAGTGTAAGGGGTTTTCTTGGCTGTCATTCCTGAGGAAGCAGTTAAACACGAAAAAGCAAATGAAACCAAAATTAACAAGTAACCAAACAAAAAACCACCATGAGCTCCAATTTCAAAGACAAACTGCTACATGGAGCTCTGGGTTCCTTTCGTGACTCCTGGTGCCACAATTTTTTTTAGCATTTTGTTTGTTTGTTTGTTTGTTTTTTTATTTTCTTGAATTATTCCTCCTTTGAGCCTCACAAGAACGGCTCAGTGGCTCCAGGTAGCCCACCCGAGGGTAGAAAAAAAACAGCCTTGCAATGTACAAAAAAAGAGCAAGTTAAACCAAAAATGTTGTTCTTGATGTCTTTTCTATACTGTAGTCTTGTTAGCTTTTTTGTTACTGTAATTATATGATGAAGATTTCCAAACTGTACCAAATTACATGGAGACTAACATACATAAACCACATGGAACTTCAGACTTTTAAAGAAAACTTTTGTCACAAAAAACTTGTTGTCCTAGTTAAGTTGATTGTAGATGGTAATTGAATATACTCCTTTGAAAATATTTCATCAAGTATGTTTCTTGCTCATTGTGATACATTAAAAAGTATGAGCATAAATGCAGTATGGCTCCTGACTTTATTTCCTTTTTCAATCATATTTATAGGCAAAATATAGTTCAGCTTCATAAGTGCATGGAAATCAGTTTATACAAACGCAATAACACTATGATGGATATCACTGTGAATAACTGTTGTATTATATACTACACACAAAAGCTAAGAAAACAACAAAACAAAGTAAAACAGGATTTTTCAAGATAATTTACATTATATTTGCGAATGGCACAATCTGATTGGTCCGCTATCCTGAAATTAAAAATATTTATTCTGAGTCTCGATTCAAAATGAGATATATTTTTCCAATGTCACTTGGAGCAGATGTCTGATATGTGATTTTTTCACATATGATGGTCGAGAGTTGTTGCTTGCAGCAGGCTGATGAAATCATTTGGCAAAAAAAATTTAAAAAAAATTTGTTAAAAATAAAAATATGTTCTTATCATTAAATAGTTTGATTCCAAATGTTGTTGCTTTTCATCCAATAAGTCTAGAGTTAACAGAACAGCTGACCAGCTAGGCTTAGCATCCTAACCTAATGATAACCTTAAACAGCTGGTCTAAAAGGAATCTTCAGCAATTCCAATTTAATAATACCATTTAAGGATGGATAGGGAATGACACAATTTGATTGATTTTTTCTAAATCAGGATAGTTAATAATTATGTGCCAAAGCCATGCTGGATGTGGCGAAACAAAATGAACACTGCAGGCCCATTCCTCAGTCTAGAAGTGGCATTAAGTTGGCTAAAAAAGATAATTCGTAAAAATAAAAACAAAAGTTTTTATGATTAAATAGTTTTGTTCCAAATTTGTTGTTATTTTTTTTGTTTTGTTTTGTTTTTTGCCCTGAGATGGCCTGGCCAGCTGTCCAGGGTGTACGCTGACCTCGCCTAGAGGTCAGTTAAGATGAGCACCAGCCTCCCCGTGACCCTAATTAGGATTAAACGGTTCAAAAAATGAATGAATGAATTTTGTTGTTTGTTTTTTTTGTTTTTTTTGTGAAATGACTAGATGTAACAAAACAGATTGCCAGCTGGACTTACCATTTAACCTAGCACGCAGTTGGCTTGGAGTCAACATAGCTTCCCTAAAAAACTAAAAATTTCATTTCAGTGTTCTTTTTATTCAGCCACATCCACTGAGCGTTTGACACGTAATGTTAACCATCCTAGTTTAGAAAAAAACAATCAGATTGCGTCATGCCTAGTAGTATATAGTAGATGTCATTATATAGTAAGTAATAAAAATGATGTGCTAAATATATCAGTGTAAATAATCTTAATGTGCAGAAGATATTTTCTCTTTATTAAAGTACATGTTGCATTTTCTGAAGTTTTACTTTATATAAATCCCCCCACTGTGAAAACTTCCACTCAAGGATATATTATCCCTATTTTTGGTATAATTTTTAAAAGCACACTTTTCTCAGTAGTAGATCTTCTAGTAAAAATGCTCTTCAGCTTTGCCTGGCTTCGACTCTTACATCGTTTAAAACAGGGGTCCCCAACCCCCGGTCCGCGGACCATTTGATACCAGTCCGCAAACAAAATATTTCATGATATATATATATATATATAGACTTTCGTAAGAAGTAGGCTGCTCTGCTTTGCTGTCAGCATGTTTCTTCCCTGCGATGGCCTGGCGAGCTGTCCAGGTTTTACTCTTCCCCCTCCCAGAGTCAGCTGAGATGGGCGCCAACCTACTCACAACCCTAATTAGGATCAAACGGCTCAGAAAATGAATGAACAGGAAAAAAATTTGTGTGTTTGTTTTATCAGCCTGGGATATCGGATAGACCCTAAATGCATGGAAAATATAATAATAATAATAATAATAACTCCAAGTGACAGCACCATGATGTAGTAGTTAGCATGTCCCCCTCAACAAGAAGGTGCTGGGTTTGTTTCCCTGTTCCACACTGAGCCTAGATGTGAGTGTGAATGGTTGTGTGTGTGAATCTGCAATGGTCTGGCAAGGTGTTGCCCACCTTCACCCAGTCGAATGAGATAGGCACCAACCTCCGTGGGCGAGTGATATTATGACTGTTATTATTATTATTGATGAGAGAGATTATTAGGGAACAGTGACAGCAAGTGAGAGAGAGAGAGAGAAAGGGGGAATTACATGAGACAGTTATTTTGGTTCGGTCAGTAGACAAGATAAACAGAATCACATTAAGCACAAAATACGCATCCCCTGATTAGAAATGGCTGTTTTCAGCTAATTGAGGCTAATTGTGGCTTTGAAACAAAAACCCAGCTTGAAGTTATAGTTCACTTTGACGTCTGTTGAGGATAAAATACAACATTGCTTGAAGTCACTGGAGATAAAAGACCGTGGGATGTTTGAGCGTGTCCTTTTATATAGGTACAACGCAAGCTCCAAAAAGACATGTGTGGTAAGCGTGGTAGAAAGTCGAGGAGCCAAAATGTTCTGCACATAGCTCTGACCGCCCCACTGAACACCTTTAGTATGAATTAGACCACCGACTGCAACCCTCCTCAACAACCCATCACCGGTAGCTGAACTTCTCAAAATAATACTTTTGTGGTTGAATGAGCAAAACTCCCCACTGTCAAAATCTAGTGCAAAATCAGGTAAAAATTTCAGGCCCCGCCCCTTTTTCTCCATAATTTAGTCGTATCCAATTCCCACCCATTAAGTCTTGCCTTCCCTATCACTCGACCACCATCAGAAAGGGAGGGGTGAAAGCCCCTCCATGACATGCAATGCTAGCTACCTGCCTCTTTTCGAACTATGTCGCCATGCACATTTGGGGCGGCCAAACACACTCGGAGGGAAAGCGCTGTTCACCCCCTCCTACAAATAAGCTTGCAGATGCCCATGATTGACTGGCGATCGCTGTGAGTGAAAGGGAAGTCAGCATTATGCCGTCCCTCCCTCCTGTGAGAGCTCGGCCAATTAGCTCCCATGGACTCCCACCACGAACGGCTGTGCATTAACCTGGATTCGATCCTGCGATCTCCAGTTTAATAGTCATGCACCTTGTCAATGTGCCACCTGGGAGCCCCAAATTTCAGTTTCTACCAACTTTAAAACCATATTGGACCACAGAACCAAGCATAGTGGTAAAAAATTGTCATTCGATCTAATTATGTCTAAAATGTGATTGAATAACTATGCTACGACCCTCCTGTGTCATCAGATCAACATCAAAACAGAGAAGAGGACTTAGACGCTCTATACATATGACAGTGCACAGTTTTAAAATGTTTAATTGATCTCATGACAAGACAATAAAAATAGACCACAGGGGTCCAGACGCTCCTGCCGAGAGGCCCATCTCATGCCAATATCGAAAAGGCAGAGAAAGTTTGAAAGCCCCAGCTTCAGTGTGCAGCAAGTGAATGTCCAGAAATTTAACAGTTTTTCTTCTGTGACCTTGAAAAGTAGGTCAAAGTCACTCACACGCAAACTCATTCCAGCACTCGTAGAAATGAACCAGAATGCTAAGTCTGAAAGCCCCAGCCTCAACGTGCAGTAACCAAATGTCCTCACAAAAGTGTGACTGACAGCTGGACATACAGACTGACAGATTGAATCCATTCCTATAGCTCCCAAGCCATTTTGTGGGCGGAAGCTTAAAACAATACAATTAGCAACAAAACAGTAAATTAAGTAGAAATCGCTCCTTCAAAGGATGTTACTGTGAATAGAGGTGGAGTAAAGCGACAACAATGAAACTTGTGTTTATAAAACCGCAGCTGGATTTTCTCTCAGGTAATGAGAGAGACTATGAACTTTTTTTTTGTTTAGACTGGGGCCATAATATTCACGAGCTCCACGATTTAAAAAATATATATATCGTGGCACTCCACGATTTACTGTATGAGCATACTTGGAGCACGATTGGAGTTTTAAAAGAAAGATAAAATATAAAGAGATCTTTATTGTCACTGTTGCATGAGCAATGAAAATCTGTTTGCCAGCTTTACTTAGCAGCAATTTAGAAAAAGACAATACACAAAAACAACTAAGTAACTAAGCTACACATGTGCATGTACAGTCATCCCTCGCTATATCGCGCTTCAGGTTCTGCAGCTTCAGTGCATCACGGATTTTTAAAAAATATTCATTG
>JAQNCB010000017.1:13255539-13265557 GCA_030068295.1 Euristhmus nudiceps | reverse complement strand
AAATTTGGGCACCCCAACACAAAAATTACATCAATATTTAGTAGATCCTCCTTTTGCAGAAATAACAGCCTCTAAATTCTTCCTATAGCTTCCAATGAGAGTCTGGTTTCTGGTTGAAGGTATTGTTGACAATTCTTTACAAAACATCTCCAGTTCAGTTGAGTTTGATGGTTTCCGAACATGGACAGTCTGCTTTAAATCACACCACAGATTTTCAATAATATTCAGGTCAGGGGACTGAGATGGCTATTCCAGAACATTGTACTTGTTCCTCTACATGAATGCCTTAGTAGAATTTGAGCAGTGTTTAGGGTCATTGTCTTGTTGAAGTATCCCGCCCCGGCGCAACTTCAACTTTGTCACTGATTCTTGAATATTGTTCACAATCTGCTTATACTGACTGGAATCCATGTGACCTTCAACTTCAACAAAATTGCCTTTACCTGCACTGGCCCCACAGCATGATGGAACCACCACCAAATTTTACTGTGGGTAGCAAGTGTTTGTCTTTGACTTCTGTGTTCTTCTTCTGCCATGGATACCGACCCTTGTTATGTCCAAATAACTCAATTTTAGTTTCATCAGTCCACAGCACCTTATGCCAAAATGAATCTGGCTTGTTCAATTGTGCTTTAGCATACCTCAAGTGACTTTTTGTGGCATGTCTACAGCATTTCCTTGTGCAAAGTGCGTTGAATAGCTGAACGATGCACAGTGACACCATCTGCAGCAAGATTATGTTGTAGGTCTTTGGAGCTGGTCTGTGGGTTGATTTTGACTGTTCTTACCATCCTTTGACTCTGCTTATCTGAGATTTTTCTTGGCCTGCCACTCCGGGCCCTAACTAGAACTGTGCCTGTGGTCTTCAATTTCCTCACTATGTTCCTCACAGTGCAAACTGACAGCTGAAATCTCTGAGCGAGCTTTTTGTATCCTTCCCCTAAACCATGATGTCAAACAATCTTTGTTTTTAGGTCATTTGACAGTTGTTTTGAAGCTCCCATGTTTCCACTCTCCAGAGAAGATGCAAAGAGAACAACTTACCACTGGCCACCTTAAATACCCTTTGTCATGATTGGCTTCACCTGTGTATGCAAGTCAAGGGTCAGTGAGCTTACCAAACAAATTTTGTGTTCCAATAATTAGTGCTAAAGGTATTCAAATCAATAACACAACAAGGGTGCCCAGAGTTTTGCACCTGCCTACTTTTGTTTACGTAATTTTTGCAGACTTTCTGTAAATCCTATAAACTTCATTTATCTTCTCAAATATCACCGTGTTTGTCTACTATATGATTGCTGATTCGAACAACCAATGATTTATAAAGGAAAATCTTGAAAATTATCAGGGGTGCCCAAACGTTTTCATACAACTTTATAAATAAATCAAAAACAAACAACACTTTTGTTTTCGACCCCCCGTTCATACGTTGAACTCGAAAATCTAAAACTTATTCTATGTACATAAAAGACTCTTTATGTTGAATAATGTCCACGAATCTGTCTAAATCTGTGTTAGTGAGAACTTCTCCTTTACCGAGATAATCCATCCACCTCACAGGTGTGGCATATCAAGATGCTGATTAGACAGCATAAATATTGCACATGAGTGCTTTAGGCTTGCCATAATAAAAGGCCACTCTAAAATGTGCAGTTTTATCACACAGCACAATGCCACAGATGTCGCAAGTTTTGAGGAAGCGTGCAATTGGCATGCCGACTGCAGGAATGTTCACCAGAGCTGTTGCCTGTGAATTGAATGTTCATTTCTCTACCAAAAGATGTTTTGGATGATTTGGAAGTACATCCAAGCGGCCTCCCAGCCGCAGACCACATGTAACCACACCAGCCCAGGACCTCCACATCCAGCATCTGCACATCCATGATTGTCGGAGACCAGCCACCCGGACAGCTGCTGCAACAATTGCTTCGCATAACCTAATAATTCCTGTACAAACCGTTAGAACCCATCTCAGAGAAGCTCATCTGCAGGCTTGACATCCTCATCGAGGCCTCAACCTGACTGCAGTTTGTCACCATAACTGACTTGGAGAGATGTTCTCTTCATGGATTAATCCCAGTTTTCACTGTAGTCTGTGGCAGACAGCATGTCTGGGGTTGTGTAGGTGAGTGGTTTGCTGTTTTTATCGTTGTGGATAGTCACCCATGGTGGCGGTGAGGATATGGTATGGGCAGGCATATGTTATGGATGATGAACACAGGTGCACTCTATTGATGGCATTTTGAATGCATAGAGATACCATGGTGATATGCTGAGGCACATTGTCGTGCCATTCCTCCACGACCATCACCTCATGTTGCAGAATGATAGTGCTTAGCCCCATGTTGCAAGGATCTTTACACAATTCCTGGAAGCTGAAAACATCCCAGTTCTTGCATAGCCAGCATACTGACCAGACATGTCACTCATTGAGCATGTTTGGGATGCTCTGGAACAGCGAATACAACAGTGTGTTCTGGTTTCTGCTGAAATCCAATGGGCTTTTTTTTTTTTTTTTGGTCGGTTTGAGAAATGACTCCAATCACTTTATTTATTTATTTATTTATTTATTTTTTTTAGTAGCTCTCAGCATGATGCGCTATGGCTGCTCCTGTGAGATTGACCACACACTCTTTCACCGTGACCTGCTTTCACTGAGGCCAATTTAGCTATAGAAAATGGATTGACATGTTCCCTTTAGTTTACACATGGAGCAGCGCTGCAGCAGTTGCGCCCTGATGAGCATGTCCACAGAAATGTGACTTCTCTCAGTACTGTGTCATATCTGTCTCGGATGTATTGCCATTTCATACTACCTGCCGTGAGTGCATGCGTGTGCTGTGCAACTAAAGTTGGAGATAAGAGAAGGGGTGTCTGCAGTGCTGGGACTTTTTATGTAGGAGTACCTTTTTTAATATTTTGGTTATTAATTTTCAGCGATATCCATCATGACTTATAATCAAGAGAAAAATTGTTGGCTCCTGAGTAGTACATCGACAAGGTGCGTGAATATTAACCCAGAGATCGCAAGTTTGAATCCAGGTTAATGCCACACCTGTCCGTGACCAGGAGTCCATGGGAGCTAATTGACCGAGCTCTCATGGGAGGGAGGGATGGCATACGTTCACTGGAAACTCATTTGTATGAGGGGGCAGATAGTGCTTTCCCTCCAAGTGTGTTAGACTGCCCTCAGATACGCATGCGTCTCAGCTCAAGAGGTGGGTGGCTAGCATTGCATGCAACGGAGAGGGTGTGTGCATGCTTTCTCCCCTCCCTGGTTGGTGGTAGACGTGTGATAGGGAAGGCAATACCTGATGTGTGGGAATTGGATATGACTCAATTTGGGAGAAAATGGGGAAGAATCAAACCAAAAATAAAGAGAATGATTGTTTAAGTATATACTACATAGGAACATAACGGAAGCAAACTAAATTTGTACATATTTTAACCATGACAGAGGCAGTTCAGCTCTGCGCACTCCATTCAGAGCATAAGCACATCAGGTAACAGCGTGTTTTTCAACACAAAGTTGTAGTATATACTGCATCCTCCCATGGACCCAACATCTGTGGGAGGGGCTATACAGGTCGGGTGCGATGTGAGTTGGGTGGTAGAAGAAGGCATGGGTTCTGTCAGACCGATCCTCAGCTACTGACTCTGACTCTTGGAACGTGGAATGTCACCTCTCTGGCCGGAAAGGAGCCTGAGCTGGTGCGTGAGGCTGAGGGGTACCGATTAGATATAATCGGACTCACCTCGACGCACAGCTCGGGCTCTGGAACCACCCATTTCGAGTGGGGATGGACCTTATTTCATTCTGGAGTTGCTCATGGGGAGAGGTGGCAAGCCGGTGTGGGTATACTTGTTGCCCCCCGTCTTGGCGCCCACGTATTGGGGTTCTCTCCGGTCGACAAAAAGGTGGCTTCCCTCTGCCTTTGGGTGGGGGGGAAGGGTCCTGACTGTTTGTGCCTATGCACCAAATGACAGTTCGGAGTACCCACCCTTTTTGGAGTCCTTAGGGGGTGTGTTGGAGAACGCTCCCCCTTTTCATCCTGGGAGACTTCAATGCACACGTGGGCAATAACAGTGTGACTTGTAAGGGTGTGATTGGTAGGTACGGCCTCTCCGATCTGAACCCGACTGGTGTTTTGTTGCTGAACTTCTGTGCTCGCCACGGCTTGTCCATCACAAACACTATGTTCGAACATATGGGTGTCCATAAGTGCACTTGGCACCAGGTCACCCTAGGCTGCAGTTCGATGATCGACTTTGTAATCGTGTCACCAGATTTGCGGCCGCATGTTCTGGGCACTTGGGTGAAGAGAGGAGCTGAGCTGTCAACTGATCACCACCTGGTGGTGAGCTGGCGCCGATGGCGGGGGGCCGCTCTCCAGACCTGACAGGCCCAAATGTGTAGTTAGGGTCTCCTGGGAACGTTTGGTGGAGTCTCCTGTCAGAGGGGCCTTTAACTCCCACCTCCGGCAGAACTACAACCACATCCCGAAGGAGGCGGGCGACATGGAAACTGAATGAACCATATTTCGTGCCTCCATTGTTGAGGCGGCAGCCCATAGATGTGACCGGAAGGTCATCGATGCCTGTCGTGGCGGTAACCTCAGAACCCGGTGGTGGACACCTGATGAGAAAAAGGAGTCCTATCGGGCCTTATTAGCCCATGGGATTCCCGAGGCAGCAAACAGGTACCGACAGGCCAAACGTGCTGCAGCTCGTTGCTGATGCAAAATCTTGGGTGTGGGAGGAGTTCGGTGAGGGCCTGGAAAGTGACTATCGGTTGGTCTCGAAAAGGTTCTGGACCACCATCCGGTGCCTCAGGAGGGGGAAGCAGTTCTCTACAAATACTGTTCACAGTGGAAGTGGGGAACTGCTTACCTCGACTGGGGATGTTTTTGGGAGGTGGAAGGAATACTTCGAGGACCTCCTCAATCCCACCAACACGCCCTCCGTGGAGGAGGAAGACGCTGGGTGTATGGGTGGGGGTCCGCCCATCACTGGGGCTGAGGTCACCGAGGTAGTCAAAAACCTCCTTGGTGGTGGGGCTCCAGGAATGGACGAAATCCGCCCCAAATATCTCAGGGCTCTGGATGTAGTGGGACTGCCTTGGTTGACATGTCTCTGCAACATCGCATGGTCATCGGGAGCCGTACCTCTGTATTGGCAAACCGGTGTGGTAATCCCCCTTTTTAAAAAATTCCAATTATCATGGAATCACACTCCTCAGCCTACCCGGGAAAGTCTATGCAGGGGTACTGGAGAGGATCTGACCAATGGTTGAACCTCGGATTCAGGAGGAACAATGTGCTTTTTATCCTGGCCACGGCACTCTCGACCAGTTCTATACATTCTACAGGATCCTGGAGGGGGCATGGACATTTGCCCAATCTGTCCACATGTGTTCTATGGATTTAGAGAAGGCTTTCAACCATGTCCCTCGGGCTAACTTGTGGGGTGTGCTCCGGGAGTATGGTGTATCAGGCCGGTTGCTACGGGCCATTCAGTCTCTGTACGACCGTAGCCAGAGCTTGGTCTGCGTTGGTAACAGCAGGTCAAATTTGTTTCCGGTGGGAGTTGGAGTACACACCAAGGCTGTCCTTTGTCACTGATTCTGTTCATAATTTTTATGTACAGAATTTCTAGGTGCAGCCTAGTGTTGAGGGGTTCGGGTTCAGTGGCCATAGGATCTCATCTCTGCTTTTTGCAGATGATGTTGTCCTTTTGGCTTCATCAAGGCGGAACCTCCAGCTCTCATTGGAGCGATTCACAGCGGAGTGCGAAGCGGCTGGGATGAGAATCAGCACTTCCAAATCCGTGGCCATGGTTCTCAGCCGGAAAACGGTGGAATGCACCCTCAGGGTCTGGAATGAGGTCCTGCCCAAAGTGGAGGAGTTCAAGCATCTCGGGGCCTTTTTCACGAGTGAGGGAAGAATGGAGCGGGAGATCGACAGGTGGATCGTTGCAGCCTCTGCTGTAAAGCAGAGCTTGTACCGGTCCATCGTGGCGAAGAGGGAGCTGAGCCGCAAGGCAAAGCTCTCGATTTACCAGTTGATCTACGTTTCAACCCTCATCTATGGCCACGAGCTTTGGGTAGTCACCGAAACAACAAGATTGTGCATACAAGCAGCTGAAATGAGCTTCCTTCACAGGGTGGTGGGGCTCTGCCTTAGAGTTAGGGTGTGAAGCTCAGCCATCTGGGAGGAGCTCAGAGTGGACCGCTGCTCCTCCGCATTGAGAGGAGCCAGTTGAGGTGGCTCAGGCATTTGGTTAAAATGCCCCCGAACGTCTCTCTGGTGTGGTGTTTCTGGCATGTCCGACGCGGAAGATACCCCGGGGTCGACCTAGAACATGGTGGAGGGGCTATGTCTCTTGGCTGGTCTGGGAACGCCTCTGTGTCCCCCGAGAAGGGCTGTAGGAAGTGGCCGGAGAGAGGGACATCTGGACCTCACTGCTTAGGCTGCTGCCCCCCACAACCTGACCTCGGAGAAAGCGGCAGAAGATGAAGATGATGATGATTATGATAATGATGGTGATGATGAATTTGCTCTGTGCCTTCAATTCTTGCTTCTTGGAGTGCTGCTATATCAATGTTATAACTTTCCAGCTGTTTACATATGATTGCTGTTCTCCTTTCAGCCCTATGGCCATTTTCCAGTATTGTTCTTACATTTCATGTAAGTTAACTTTTTTTTTAGTGTTAACTTTTTTTTTTTGTTACTACTGCTATGATGAAGACCCGCTGGTCGCAGTATACATGCCAGGTTGCTTCTGAGCCAGCTTTCTTTATCCCACCTTTTCTAGGGGCCTCCCCTTCTGGGGCATTCAGTGCTCTCCCTAATAAGAGCTGCCTGGTCACGCACAATGCTGCCTCTATCCCACTGTGGCCCAAGTTTCAGTAAAATAGCGATCATCACTTGTGAGTGGCCTGTGTGCAAATGTTCTGCTAGCAGCTTCCAGCACGTTCCATCTGTCACCACAGGACTTTCCATTCGTCTGTCAAACAGTCATCAGTCATGCCTTGCACAGTAAATAAGCTGCTGGCGTTGTGCCCCCACCGTACAGTCTCTCTGGGCCTCAGTATCACGATTCTGAATATGGTACACAAATGTGTAGCAGGTTCAGGAGATACTGAGGTTGCCCGGCAGTGGCATTTAACTTGCCTTGTGCTGCCATCCATTGACCAACAATGTGGTTCGTCTCCATACCAGCCGATGTCCTTGCCATTGGCACATAATTGGCTCATCGGCCTCAGACATCATCCAGCGCCCGACTGCCAGTGCTTTCTTAGGAGACTAAAGGAGAACTCAACATCAGCCTCCCATGATGTTTCTCACAGACTGTGGTGGGGAGGAGTCATCTTACTTCTCCTCAGGCTGCTCCAAAAGGTTTCAATGGTACGGCCCCACTACCCTAACAACAACATAGATATGCAGGATAAGGAAAGATTGGATGCACAAGGAGATATTGTTTGACACTCGACAACAGCAAAGTATTGTAAAAGAATGAATCAGATTTCACAGTCAGCTGGACGTAAATACTATGATAAAATAAAAAGCACCTCACCTGTTTGCTGGAGCGAATATTCCCATGCCAAGCAGAGGACCCTAAGGCCAGTTATGTGTCACAAGGACAATAATGATGACAATGATCTATAAACTCATAAAATTTAAAACAGGTCATGTTCATAACAGATATCACAGAATATGAAAACCCAGGCAAGGAAATGAGTAACAAGTTTGAGAAACAGTGGATAAAAGACACACATTCAATCTACTAAACATTTTAAAGCATAAGCATTATTTTGAGCTAGAAACAGAACCAAAAAAGGAACATACTAATCATAAGACAGGGGTAAGACCAAAATACAAAAAAAAAAAAAAAAAGACACGTGACACTTGTTATAATAGGAAACAAATCATACAGAAGGAAACTGGTGAAATTAAGTCTAATTAAACTAGAGCATACCATATTAAGACAAGCAAACAGTGAACTATCAGGAGGACACAGGACAATATGAGTATTTAAATGCAACTTCCTTTTTCTTTTATGAGACAAATTGAAAATGACTTGTTTAAAGTAGAATAAATAAGTGTATTGTAATTAAATTACCATTAGTTTTAAAGGTTGGTGACAGATAGTAGTGTCTGTTTTATGCATATAGATACAGTTGACGAGGTTTCTAAAGGAATTACCCTGTATTTCTATCTCCAAAGAGGCCAGCAGCTGGAGATTACAGTCAGGATTCAGCAACTTCGAATGAACCCTTACCGAAAAAAGGTTCCAATACAACTGTTTCTATATAGTTCTTCTGGTTAATTGAAAGTTGTTTTTTTTTTTTTTTTTTTAAACCAAGCTATATTAAATGAATCAACCACAATCTAATTTTACTATACCTATAGATAAACACTATTAATTTAAGTACACAATATGAACATTTCTTAATTGATTGATAATCAAATACATGGTTTCCTAATTCCATAATCCACTGTGAGCCAAAATAATAATTATAATAATCTTTTTGTGAGCACATCACCTAGAATTACTGATAATATCAATTAATCTGAATGGTGTTTAATAACTAAATATGAATGGGTAGAGGCTCTGACTGCAGTCGCTATGCTGCTCCTGTTGGGGTCTTGGGCAAGCCCGATACACACACACACACACACACACACACACACGCACAAATACGATATTTTCCGCACTATAAGGCACACCTAAAAGCCTTCAATTTTCTCACAAGCCGATGGTGCGCCTTATAATCAGGTGCACCTTATATATGGATCAAACTTATTGAATCATGGCTGCCTTAGTCAGGGTGTTACCTGAACCTTGGATGCCACCAGGCTGGGCTGGTTAGGATCCATTTTCAAGACCAAGCAGTGATGGGTGAAAACAAAAACATACCTTTAGTGAGGGGACTCCAAAAAAACACTGACTGAATTTCAGACAAACAAAAACGCTGCACACAGTCTCCGTGGCACAACCAGACAGGGTAATCATGAAGAACTAGGACGTAACTTTACCGACATTCAGCAGGCTGATAGGAATAGCAAACTCAACGCAAACAGTCTTTTATCCGTGACAGTATACACACAGTATAGAACTCAAGCACACAAAGTCTTCTTTCTATGACAGTACATGTACGAATCAAGCAGCCGCGTGCGAATTAGCCACAGTTTATACAGCCAATTTAACACAGCAAAGGTGGGGGTCTGGGCACCCCATTCAGCTTTGTTGACATTCCCTTTAGTGCCGCTCCAGCTAATAGATGCATAACGCTATCCCAGCCACTACTGTATTCATTGAAGATGCGCCTTATACTCTGATGTGCCTTATAGTGCGGTGCACCCTATATATGAAACCATTTTCCGAATAGGCCATTCATTGAGGGTGTGCCTTATACTCCGGTGCGCCTTATAGTGAGGAAAATTCTGTGCATTGATTAATAAATAACACTATAACAAGTACTTATTAGGTAAAAAAAATGTGATACAGAATATAATATTATTAACAGACATGAGTGAAAATGCACAACATTTAAAGGTAAGTATATGTATTAACTGTTAGCCTTGAGGGTGAGGTTAGTATAATCTTCAGAAAGTTGTTGTATTTAATCAAATGGACACATCATTTATTTATTTATTTATTTTTGTTTATTTATTTATTTATAACAGCTTTCCATATCTGTTTGATTCTTCATGAAACGTATAGGCATTGAAACTTCATCTGTCATTACGTGCTATACAGTCATGGATGAAATTATTGACACCTCTGAGATTTTCACAAAAATGGATTTTTTCACTCCACGTTCAAACCACCGGTCTTCCCTGGCCAAGATCTGGACATTCTTGTCCTCAAAAGAGTATTTCTTGCCTTTAAGATGCAGGTAGACTGCAGAGTCCCGTCCTGAGGATGTGGCTCTCCTGTGTTGGGCCATTCGCCTGTGAAGCGGCTGTTTAGTTTCCCCAATGTACAGTTATGAGCATTCTTCACTGCATCGGAC
>JAQNCB010000017.1:13221089-13231957 GCA_030068295.1 Euristhmus nudiceps | reverse complement strand
TTTGAGATCTTAAAGCATCTTAAACATCTTGAGGTCTCACCAAGATGGCTGCCACCCGGCTTCAAAATTGAAACACTAATGCGCAATCTAGTCTTTTTTTTTTTTTTTTTTTATTGGAGGTCAGTGATCGAAACAGATGGAAGGTGTGGCTACTGTTTGGTTGGAGTGAAAACCTGCACCCACACCGGCCCTTTGCGGATAAGATTGGAGACCCCCGTTCCATCGACAATCCATTTTCCATCGTCCAATTCAGTTTCAGAGACACACACACACACACACGGGACACCCACAACTTTCTTAAGAATTTGCCCAACTTACTGTCAAGGACCTGTTGTATACCTGTTGTGTGGCACGTATGATGTGGATTTATTGATGGCTTAGGAGGTGGATGAATAACTAGACTGTTTCATACCATGTTTGGCATCTCTAATTTCAAAATGTTTGGTTGTGAAACTGGTGTGATGACCTGAGAAATAATTTCCTTCTGCGGCTTTACCACCTGTTTGTTAGTTGAACAGTTTATCATTGAGGTTTCGTGCCAGTCATTCATGAATCACAGGTCTGTACATTACACTCTATAAACCCTAGAGCTTTACCCAGCTTTCTTTTACATACTTCTGTGCTGTCATGGCTGGAATTATTCGTACGGACACACACCTCCACAGCCATATATCATCCTCTACACTAAAAAAAAAAAAAGTGTTTTTACTCCAGTCTGGATTCAGACTTTTCTTTCTATTTATGGCATTATTGTGGGCTGTTGGTTCTCTAATGCACTGTGTGCTGTGGTGTGTGTTTGTTAGGATACTGTGGGGTTTTTTTTTTTTTGCTTCCAACCACACCAATCCTGTTTTATTATTCATCAGCTCGACACAGTGCCGTATCTCCCTGCAGCAAAATGGACGGAGCGGCGGCAGAGAAAAGCTCGAGACGGATAGTCACGCGCAAGCAGCCGCTCCTCCAATCCTCCTGTGGGTTGACGCCGGATGACAACGGAATTCATTTTGTGAGAGAGGAAGACAGGCTGCGGTAATGAGCCTCGGTGCTGGCCGCCCCGCAGAATTAAAGACATGCACATGCATCGTCTGTCTCTCTCTTATATTTCTCTTCTTCAGCTTCCATGCCTGTAAAGCTGGCTATGCTGCAGTAAAATAGTCTACAGCAGGCAGAAGAAGAGGAAAAAAAGGAGAAAAGGCACTGAGCTTCTACAGAAAAACGGAGGACCAGATTACTGCAGTAACCCCCCCCACCCCCAGATGTCTAATCACGCATCCCAGGCCATCAATCAGCCCAGACCAAGAGCCGTATCGCTTTAAAACCTCATCACCAAGGACACTGTTAATCGCGCCCTCTGTGCTAATAACGTAGTTAAGCACTTTTTCCATTCTTCATCACACCACATCAGGATCCCATAAAAGTGCTCGCCGAGCATGGCTGGCGTTTCTGAGAGTCAGGGTGAAACTCTAGAGGAAGGTTCTGGAAAAGGGTGCTGAAGGCAGGGCGGGTGTGTTGCAACAGAATAATGAGGCTGCAGCTTGGCATAAATCATCTCTCAGGATAAATTGGATTTATTTGCCATTTCAGGGGAAGATAATCAGTACTAGGAGTGATCCACGGTTTTCATTTTTATTTGTTTGCTTTTGCTATGGTGGTTTTTTTTTTTTTACTGATGGCGTGTGTAGTGAACTGGGTTTTGGGTTTATTGGTATATTCTAAGCCTCTGCAGCTGTTCCGACCTGATTTCAACAACACATATCAACACATTGGATTAAAAGTTGTTCTGATTTTTAAGTACTACACTTCTGTGCCAAAATCAATACAGGAAGTCAATAGTTAGTTCTTCTCCCTGTGTAGCCAAGCTGCACAAACTCTTGGACATGGGCTCGCTTCACTGACACGTGAGCTACATATTACTAACAGTCAAAACTGTCCCCTGCAGGCCAGAGTGGGTTTAAAGGCCAGGAATTTCAGTCACCGATTAAAAAAGCTGCCCCCCCCCCCCATCTGACCTTCTGTCTGACATCTTTAGTTTGTATACATGCATTCTGTCTGTCATCCTATACTGAATTAAAGTCAATGAAGGCCTTGAAAGAAATTGAATTCTCAGCTAAACAATATCAAAAATCAGAGTCCTGCAAGTAATTATACTTTTTTTTTTTTTTTTTTTTTTTTTGTGGCTAAGGATCTTTAAGAGCACCAAGAAAGGCAGATAAAGACTAAATAAAGCTGTTCCTGTTTTGTTTTAAATGTAGTCACCTTAGTAAAGATAGGTGGAAAATATTGTGCTTAGACCTATAAGCATGTTGAAGGGCATTTATGGATGTTTAATGAAAAGCAGTCACGTTATTAGAGTCTCGGCTTTTGTTGATTTTGAACTGCGTTATCATTCAGCAAGGCTGAGTGGAATCTTGTTTAAAAAGATGTAGCATTCTGTGACCGAGACTAGAACCTCTCCTGGATATAAATATGAATAAAGCTTTCCTTTATAAACAACCTTTTATTGTGGAGTGAATTTAGAAGGGACTGACATAGTTTCGGTGGGGTGGATTTGAAAGCTGTGTAGTTGCGTTCACATATAAAATATTTGTTGTATGTGTCATTCTCGTAGGGAGAATGGGTCATGTCTGTAAGCCAAATTATGACATTTAAAAGAAAAAGGTGATACGATTGTTGCAAGAGAAAAAAAAAACATTTCTATAATGTGAAATTCTCGTGATACTTGGTGGACGTACGACCACCATACAATACATGTGGTATTTCGTATAAGGAATTCCTGTGGGTTTATCGTAGAGAAATCGTAGGACTATTGTAAAAAAAAAAAAAAAACTATGATTCCGAGCACATTAAACAACACAGAAGGCATAAGAAATTCATACGACCATCATATTACAGCCGTAGGATGACATGGGGCGTCACATAACAGACCTAGGAAATTAACTTGATGTCAGGCATTACCTACAAGAATGTAAAAATGTTGAAAACTATTATAGTCCATCACACAACAGCTGAGTTTCATACGACACACCAACAACTAGGCAATGGAATTTTATGTTTTGTACTTGTATGCGTGTTGTTGACTGTATGTGACAGAGGCTTACGAATCCAGTCAGTGTTTATATCTCCATAATGTGAATGCAGGCATTGTTTAATTTGAGCTGTCTTTACCCTTTTGAATTAAATTCCCAGGTGAAAAGAGCTGTAGACGTTAAAAATACATAATAGCGGCTGTTACGAAATTGACTTAAACTTTACACACTGGTAAGAATAAACACGAATCAAAATAAATGCTGCTTTTATTCCTCTCCACTGTGAATTCATCTCGCGGCTGCTAATACACCATCTGTCGTCTTGAGACAACTTTGTACTTTCTTTCGGGGGTCAGAGATTTTATTTTCCCATTTCCCCCTGTAGACGGCAACGTATAGTAGATGAAAAAATATATATATAAATAAATAAAACACACTTTGTCTAGGTGACACCCCTCCAGATAAAGCCCTAGAATGGCACCATTCGTAGACTAATATCCTCCTCAGCCAGCAGGCTTGTGTTTCACATCTTGATTGAATCAAGCTTCCTTTTGTTGTTGAAGCAGGAGATAGCTGGGCGCTAACTGAGCAGCGCTAATTACACTCCGTGCCGAGCGGCGAGAATCTTTGAGCTTGAAATGACCCGGGGCTTTTGTGGAGTATTTTTAGATGAGTGCGTCCTCGTGTAGAAAGCGAGGTCTGTAGGGGTTCGAGGCATGTGTAGGTGGTGATATAATGAATGTTTGACTCATGACCTTGAGAAAGAGTGTGATATAATTTGATGCTTGACCAAAACACATTCTGAGTACTTTTCTGAAAGTGGACATGAAACATGGGCTTTACTATGAAAAAGACAATGCGAGAGGTAAGAAGGTTCTGCAGTGAGGTTGCAGCTCTCACATATCTCTTTCTACACACTCCTTGGTGGAAATGATGAGAGGTGGGAGGGTAATAAATGGCAGCCCAGCGTAGGACAGGTGTCAGTGTGTCCTCTTTGTCAGCCATAAAAGTTAATTAAAGAAGAGGGATTTTTACTGCGCACGGCCGTTCCGGTGGAGACACTCGGCTCCTGCTTCATAACGATTTCTCTTGGAGCTGGTGTGTGTGTGTGTGTGTGTGTGTGTGTGTGTGTGTGTGTGTGTGTGTGTATCTATCTAATAGTTTGTGCTCACTGGTACTCAAAAAATGTCAGCAAAGTAAAGAAAGACGATAAACTTCATTGGCCCTGGGCGTCTGACTCATGACCCTTGCCATTTCCACCCACTATTTTCTCTCATTTTGGTCATGTACCAATTTCCACCCCCAAGCTAGCTCTCCCATGTCACATGACAACCACCCACCAGGGAAGGTGAAGGCTTGCACATGCTTCCTCCTTGAGATATACGTGCAGCTACTAATTATTTATACCGCAGCAGAACAGTGAGCGAAAAGGACTACCACAGATAGTTCATACTCCCAAATGTCCATGATTGACTACATTGACTAGTATGGCTCTAGTTCCCATTCGGTGGGACTGTTTTGCTGTCTTGGACACGTGAGATTCGCCTAGATTAGCTGCTAGATTTAAAAGATTGTATTTTTAGTTTTTATTGTTGTAAACAAATGTGTCCTGCAAATATTAAAAAGAAACAAATTTAGCCGTATCTTGGGTTGACTAAAAAAAAAATACAATTCACAGTGTATGAGTGACTTAGGTCAGATTTACAAAGCAACACTCATTATTATGAGGTCACAACCCAAAAAGGTGCTAATCGGAAGGGTCAATTATACACGTGATCTACTAAAAATGTGCAAATTAATGAACAGCCCTGCAGCCAGTTCATTTCTAATAATGGCCAAAACAATCTACCAGGAACAGGGGAAATTAGCATAGGCTAACTAACTGTTACAAAACTAGAGGTGAGTGCAAGGTACCGCCCGCATTCAGCACGGATAATGTATGCCCTGTACTGGTGCCATGATAATGGATTTAATTACCTGTGTGTTAATCTTACACAATGTTTTATAGTATGTGGACCTGTCCAAATTCTCAAAACGTGTTACTATTGGATGGTTTTAAAAGCTGGGTTTTGCTCTTTGAAGGTCACTCAAGGTCAAAGGTAAGTTGCACATACCGTATTTTCCGGACTATAAGTCGCACTGGAGTACAAGTCGCACCCCTGGCCAAACTATGAAAAAACTGTGTCTTGTAGTCAGGAAAATACGGTAGTATCAGAGGAAATGTGTCAAGAAATCCAACCAAAATCTCTCAAAGCTTGGTACTGGATTTGGAAAAGATTTCTTTTTTTTTTTTTTTTTTTTAAACTGGTGATGTTTCCATACAGAGAGACTTTTTCTTTTGTTAGCATTGAGCTTAGAATATGTCCATTTTATTGATGGAAAAAGTGATGTCATCTCTAATCTGTGACAACAAGCTGTTGTCTGTAGATATCATAGGAGTGTGTGCGCGCGTGTGTGTGGACAGTATGCAGTGGTTCATGCTGTTTCTTCATTCACGGGTTTAATTACCGAGAAGCAGCCACTGTATCCCAGAGAGCATGATGGGAGTGAGGTGACGGTAAAGGATGCATTAAGCAATGAAAGTTAGGGAGGACAAGAGCAGCACCATACTTTGCTTTTTTTTCCCTCTCTACAGTAATTACTTGGTGATCACAAAGGAGGCGAGTGGACGAAGAGTGAAAGCAATATGCTGTACATCAGCATTTTATATTGACAGCATTAAATACACACGTGATATCTCCTTTTGTTGCTCACACACACATTCTTCAATAAACCGCCTTTCCTTGGCACCAACTGCACAGCATCAGCATGTAATGCAGTATATCATACGTACCCTACATACTGACTCGTATACATGGAGCACACACTCAGCCTTGTCTAATTATTCATGCTTCAATATTTGATGAACAACATGTGAGTTAGCAGCTCGTAGCAGCCGCGAGGTGAGAATGCAGGGATTATGTTAACAGCGCTCACGCTGCCTCATCAATGATTTATCTGCCAGTCCTTGCCGTCACACCAGCTGCCCACGGTGAAGCATTTGTCTTGCCTGTTTGCACCAGATAAGACGGGGAATTCTCAAACGCAACACGAGAAAGCACCAAAGCAAGATGTGTGGTCCTGCGAAAGATCCTGTGAAAGAGTGAAACACAGAGAAAAGACAAGAAGAGAGAGAGGTGTAACCTTTTGTTTGTCGCTGGTGAGGAATCGGAATGGGAGGAGGCTGAAGAGCAGCGATGAATGCTAATGTATTCGGCACACGGGGATTTCGGTCACTGATTAGCAGCAGGCAGGCGAAGGGGATAGAGAGAGAAACGAAGAAAGGAATGTAGGACAACCTGGACAGCCACCTCATTTCAGTTAATACCTCGGCAGTACGCGGGGTTGAAAGTCATGGAGATAATCAAGAACCCAGATGCTCATGGAGATGGAATCCCTGATATTGGACTTATTGCCTCGGTACAAGGCGTCATTCTGCTTATAAACAGGGAATGGTTTTGTTTTTAGAGTACCTTAATCCCCTATGTAAAAAAAAAACAAAAAAAACCTAATAAGCCTCTACAACTTTAATGGCTTCATAGAGGGTGAGATACCCTCACATTTATACTTACACACCATGAATGTGCATATACATGTCTGCACAAGCAAAATTATGCTCAGAAAACCCTTTTAAAGCAAAAATACATGCATGTGGAGATACAAATATGGCCGCTGCTGTCCCAGGTTTCACTGTAAACAGTCACTCGAAGCCCTTGCCAATACTGAGCAGTCTCGTTCCTCCATGCCTGGAAATAAAATAAATGTCTTTAGCTAATGAAGGATGTGTTCCTGAGTGAAGGACAGTAGTCAACCCTGACCTGAAGAGATCTGTGCCTCCAGACACGTCTTCCCTATTCCCACGGCTTAAACATGATTAAAACAAACAAAATGTGGCCTTATTGGATTATAGCAAAGGACACGAGTCCTCTGTGTCGATGATCTTTTATTCCCGTTTTAATGAAACGCTGCTCAGAATTAACATCGCGTCGGCTAATTAGATTTTGTGCTGCCTCAAGAAATGCCAGACTCTCCTGATTGGTCTGTAGATGGCCGTGTTCCAGCTTGGATTAAAAGCCCAAAGGAATCTTATAAATATAAGCACATTCTATCTTTTA
The DNA here is from genome assembly GCA_030068295.1 of Euristhmus nudiceps. Lineage (NCBI taxonomy): Eukaryota > Metazoa > Chordata > Actinopteri > Siluriformes > Plotosidae > Euristhmus > Euristhmus nudiceps. Next base: position 13,224,777 of record JAQNCB010000017.1, on the reverse strand, counting down.
AATCTAAATCTCATTTCAGGTATCTAAAATGTTAATTAAACTGCAACCCAACTGACAAATAATGAAGAAAACTTAAATTATGATGTAATGTGTTAGCAGTGCTTGGGTTTGGCATGTTTGGCAGTAATATCAAGAATCACACAAAATCTTTCTTGCAGTGGCTGTTCAGCTTGATGATGTAAATGACTGAAACAAAGGAAAAACTGTCTGGAGCTTTAATTCAACAAAAATAAATGACATTGTATCCTTATTTATTTTTATACTCTTCTATGAACCATAATTCATATAATTTGGTGTTAGGGCTAATTTACTCTACAATATTCATATATATTACAAGGGAATGACTTGATTTAATTGGCCTGCTATCTTGGGATAACGCTTGCATCAGAACAATGGCGGTCATTTGGAGCAGGCGACATCATCATTGTTGGGTTTTAAGAATGAAAAGATAAACCATGAAAATCTCATTTTACTTTGTTTTTCTGCGTTTCTGTGAAGTATATAGCATAACGTTGATTTTTAAAAACACCATCATGGTTTACTTAGGTTTCAGCATGGTATTTGCTAAAACTCTTACAATATTTTTAAAAAACGCTGTTAGCTACACATTACTTAGCTTTGCTTTAAGGGCAGAGCTCACCTGACCTGCCTCGGTAATGGACAAAAGATTCTTGGTTTAGTTTCTTATGTTCCTGATAGAGAGTAGCTGCATAACCGTCAGCGTGTTTCTGCACTGCGATGGCCTGGCGAGCCGTCCAGAGTGTACTCTGCCCTCACCCAGACTCAACTGAGATGGGCGCCAGCCTCCCTGCAACCCTAATTAGGATTAAGCGGTTCAGGAATTGAATGAATGAATGTTCCTGATATTAACAGAATAGTTTTTATCAGACTCGATGCTCAGTCTTACAGTGTACTCCATGACGTCCATGTCATTTTGGCAAATCATTTTTAAGTGTCAGGAATTCAAATTCATAGCATCTCTGCTGTTGTTCAATAGAAAAGACATGCATAATGTTTTGATTTTTTTTTATTATTATTTATAATTAGAATTGTTAGTGCTAATAGCTCGTTAAATCTGATTAAAGCCCAGACTTGAGTCGTAAGTATTTCTGATTGGTAATCAATATAATACAGCTGATTACCTGTCAGCTAAAACCTGCTCCTCCTGACTCGTTAATCAGCTTCTGGATGTCAGCTGTAATGGTGTAATGTCTATGTTTTAAATAAGTCTGGCGATTTGATTTGTGCAGTTACAGACTATGAATAAACAAATGTCTGGAGTGCCCTGAGATTCAGGTGCTGATGTCTGGGGGGTGACCACAGCACTGCGAGCTAATTACTGTGGATTGTATCCTTAGTGCACTCCTTTTCCTGAGTGAAGAACTGACACCAGTTAATTGTTCATTGTTTTTTTCCTGAGTTCTTTGTCCTCAAAACAGGTCTCAAAACAAGTCTCAAGATCCTAGTCTTTAAAACATTACTGCATTCCTCAGGTTACGTATCAGAGAAATTCCTTAGTAATTACTCAGATCCAGTTTTCCTCCACTCTTATGGATTGGAGTTATTACCCCTTTTCTCCAGATGTCAGATGAGCTCATATAACTAGTGCAGCACCTTCTGCAGCTCAAGTGTTTTATGTTTCCACCCTTTCAGGCTTATGAACAATTTTGGATTTTAAAGATTGGATTTTTTTGGGCCCTGCTGTTCCAAAGGAACGTTATAATGCTGAAGAACCCTTCAGGGTGGAAGCTCCTCCACACCCAGTAATGTAAGAACTGATGTATGCATTTCAGTGGATTCTTGCTCTGGCTTTTATAGTTGTAATTTCTGTTAAAGCCCCTATGCTGGAGTAAAATATCACTGAGGACGCATGTGTGTTGTCCTATCCTCTCACCCCAATATTTTTATTATCCTGGATTGAAAGTTTATATTGGGATTGAAATAAGAAATCCATTTATGGTGGCCTCGGCAGTCTCGTCTGTCAGATCCGCTGGACCCAGAGCCCTTTAAGAGCTATTCCCAATGTGGGTCTGCCTCAAACTCATTGTAAAACACCCTCCAGACAGCCCACAGATTTCCCCTCCTGCACCCGGAGTCTTCTGTCTTCAGAGATATCTAAATGCTTAAATTAGGTTTTAGAAGGTGTGCAGGGCCTGTTTTCTTTAGGGGTGAGAAATATATGGAAGCAGTGCAGTTCAATTTGTATTACCGTATTTTCTGGACTACAAGTCACAGTTTTTTTTTTTCCATAGTTTGTCCAGGGGTGTGACTTGTACTCCAGTGCGACTTGTATGTTAAATTTTTATATATTTTTTTACCAGCCAGCCGGACTAGTTACCTAACAAAGTTACTCGCCATTCAGAAAATCAACTAGCCAAAGCGTGTCTCATTTCAGTGAGTTGAGCCCTTGGTAAAAATTACACAGAAGATTATATATTATACAATTATTCATAACTAATATGAATTTTATTTTATTTCGAGAGTATTTTGATACTGTTGTTCAATAAAAAAATGAGAACTCCGAGCACCACAATAAAACAACTCGGAGCACCAAAAATCAAATAAAAAATAATTGATATTGCAAAACTTGGCAAATGAGTGTTAACAAATAAAATTGACCACCAGAATTTAAGTCAACCGGGAAGTCCTGCCAATTTCATGTTGCTGTAAAAATGCATAAATTATAAAATATATTTACTTTACTGAGGTACTACACATTGGACTAGAAACTAAATAAATTTCCCAAAAAATGCGACTTGTATATGGTTTTTTACCTCTTTATCATGCATCTTTGGCTGATGAGACTTATACTCCGGTGCGACTTACAGTCCGGAAAATATGGTATATTAAAAGATTCTAATGTTGAGATGATGTAAATGTAATAAGAGGGAGGTTTTTTGTTTGTTTGTTTGTTTGTTTCTGCATTAAGGTTAGAACTAAACTTATCACAGCTCAGGTTTAATCAGTTGCTTCAAAAGCCATTGAGCAGTGCATCACACTAGCTGGACAATGACCCAGAAGAAGGTTCTATAGTGATTCAAGTTAACAAACACCAAACACATTCCACAATAAAATAATATAATGAAGTTTGTCCTGGTTAAATGATTTGGTTGCATATAGCCATTTCAGTACAAACACAGCTTCTCCACCTCCTTTCTAGGATATTCCCCTCTTTGCATGAACATCTCCGTCTCATTTTCTTCTATTTTTATCTCACACATCTCCACATCCACTTTGAACGATTTGACACCAGCTATTCTGAAAGGTATATTTTTCAGGCGCATCGGAAAGATGGTCATGTTTTCTAACCTGCTCTATCAGCACTTCCTCAAAGCATTTTAACCATGTTATTGACTGCAGTCAAGTAAAGCATGTTGCTGACATCACGTAGCAAAATGTGAACATACTGCCACCATCATTTTTGCTGATACTGCAGCTCATGCACACGTCGTGTTAATTTTTTGACCATGTGCTCAGAGTGGTATGTCCAAAGAACACTGGGAACGCTTGCCAGCCATAAAGTGTATGCGGATGTGGGTAAAGTATGTTCTGGCCATGAGTCAGATTAATACCCTGCCCTGTCAGCAGTTATACTGCATTTTACATTCTAAAGCAGGGCTGCTCAATCCTGCTCCTGGAGAGCTACCTTCCTGAATATGTTCGCTCCAACCCTAATCATGCCCACCTG
>JAQNCB010000017.1:12656960-12679236 GCA_030068295.1 Euristhmus nudiceps | reverse complement strand
CAGTCCGAAAAATTCCGCTCCACATTTCCCTTCTTTGGTATTGCGATGGGAGACTGGCAGGTGAGGCAAACGCACTTCGAAAAAGACATCGTGAAAAAAAGTCCTCCTCCCATTCCGTATCAAAGTGTACCTTCTTACTTTTTTTTTTGCCTTCTTGTTTGGTCCAGCTCCACCACTCGTTTCTAATGACCATTAGCTTTCTTCAGTTTAAAAGAAAAAAGTGAGGGCTTAAAACTGGAGGTAACTTGCTGACTTTTGCTGCATTTAGCGCCGTTTTTTTTTGCGCATGCGTGGTGACTGGCAGCCCTGTACGTCAATCAAGCGATGGGCAGATAGCTGATAGGTTGACATCTATTTTCTAATCTAATGTCATGCGATCGAGCAATAGTACCTTTGCGATCGACTGGTAGATCGCGATCGACGTATTGAGCACCCCTGGACTACATGATTTCTCTGTTACTAAAATACTGCCTGCTAGACTACTACAAAGTAGACAGCAAATTTCACTTTAGACACCAACAGCCCCATCACATTCAGACATAAAGCATGAAGACTGTACTAAAAATTTTGATGAATGGAGCAGGAATGGGAAAATGTGTATTCAAAAGTTCATTCCATGTTCTTACTACGTATATGCCAAGTTCCTACCGTGTCTTGTATGCTCACAGTAACTTGCTTCCATGCATAAGCCTCACACCACATTCAATGCATTCTTACTATGACCAATCTGATCACACCACGTGTTTACCTTGCTATCACTACTTCCGTCAGGCACGTATAAAATACTTCTACTCATGCTGCGCTTTTTCATTCGTTTTGCAAGTTTTCTTGTCGAAAACATTGTGTTCAACAAGTGTGTGCCATGCTTTGAACGCCCTACTAGGTTTTAGTTATATCATTACGACAACAATATCATTAGTACATCCTTATCTAGTTCTTACTCTGTCCTGCTTCAACCACATTAATGCTACTCGTTTTTAACATATCCAAAAGATATATATAGATATAACAGACCACATTCCTACTGGTAGCTACTGGGTTCCTAATATGTTGTGCAATGTCTTACTGCATCTGCCACATTTTTTTTTTTTTTGGAAAACATAGCGGGAACATGGGATGGGCCATGACTCAAAAAAAAAATAAAATAAAATAAAAAAACTGGGGCAAATATCAGCTTTGACAAACAATATCCATTTTATAAACTTTTACATCTTTAACAAACAAACTTTTAAACTTTTGAACCTTTACAAACAACACAAAACAACAAGCAGATAATTTTTAACACCAAAAAAAAAATCCAAAGGTGCACAATCTTACTAAGTGCGAACGTGTACACTTGTATCCTTGTGTTTTCATTGGGCTCGCTGGGTGGGAGGAGAATACTTACATTCCTCTGTCAATTATAGGAAGGCTAACCCAGAGCCCTCCAACCACCAGGCCATGGACCGGTACCGATCCGTGGGTCATTTGGTACCAGGCCCTCACAATGGCTGAATAAAAAATATTTTATTAATTATTGGAGTCTGAAAGATCTTCTATTTTTAAAAACTGCTCATCTCAGTCACCTGATGCGGTACATCAAAAAATAAACCCACAAGCTTGCAAAAATGAGTAAACAAACGTCTTTGGAGAGCTTCCCACTAATTCAGTGGGATGGTGAGTTGTATTATTACACACTTTGTTTTTAGTTGTTTCTATACCGGTCCGAGAAAATAATGTTTTACATGAAACCAAACAAACAAAAAAGTCTGGGGAACGCTGCACGACAGCGTAATACAATATGAGTGATGTATTATGAAGATATTTGCTCCTAAATAATGCCATTTAAATTAATAGCTTCCTTACGGACCTCAGAGGCACTTTGATTTAAAAAAAAATTATTTCTTCTCACTGCCCTTCCCATAAAAGCTGCTAATCCCCAAGGAACATCACATGAACATCACTGTGGCACAAAAAAGGTTGGGGACTGCTGGACTAATCAATTATGAGTGTCTGTAAACTCGAAATATCCATGTCTTTACCCTGATACCTGTTGTATAATAGGTGAAGAATGGATGGTAGGAAGGAACTGAGAGGCGATCGAACTGAATGAGAATTCTTTTAGTGAAATCACATGAGAATGAGGCCGTCCTGTGATCCTTTGAGTAAAACGTATGATGCATGCATACAAGTGTGCAGCTTCAGGAACCAGCACTGGATTATAACAAGTAAATTACTGTATTACGTCAAATCTTTTTTACATTTTAAAAACTGGCCTACAGTGTCATGTGAGGAGGTCTGCGTCAGCTCACTTTCCAAAGAGGCAGATTCTTTGTGGACATAGGAGAGCTCAGTTCCTAGTTTGTAACTGCTGTGTTTACCAGCAGGAAGGAGGAGTAACAGAAAGGGATATACAGTGGGTTTGGATGAAAGTCAGACCTCAACGTTGAGAAATTTAAGCTATTTGCAAAAGTACCAACAATCTCTATATAACAGCTTCAGGGTTTTTTTTTGCCGTTTTATGTTTCTGTTATTTATTATCTTTCTCGGGCTAGAGAGGAAAAAAAAGCATTCATAAGTGTAAACAATTATGTTTGAAAAATTTTAATTGATAAGCAAAAAAGCACGAGGACAGACAGACAGACACACCACATTTATTTATTTATTATAAACTGTTTTTAATAATTTAATTTTACCTTTTATGGGCGATGATGACCTAATGGTAAGATTAGATAAGATAAGAGATCTTTATTGTCAATGTTGCATGAACAATGAAAATCTTGTAGGGTGCTGGATTACTGATTCTAAGCTCAGGGGTTCAATATCCACCATCAATGGTTTGTCACTGCTGTCCCCCCAGTGCAGCGAACTGGGTTATCAAAGGCCGGCCATGTCTCTCTCTGTCTGTGGTGAGACGCATGTAAAAGAAGCACTGCTGACTTTCGCTAAGAGTAGGCTGCATAGCCGTCAGTGTGTTTCTGCCCTGCGATGGCCTAGCAGGCTGTCCAGGGTGTACTCTCCCCTCACCCAGAGTCGGCTGAGATGGGCACCAGCTTCCCCGTGACCCTGATTAGGTTTAAGCGGTTCAGAAAATGAATGAATAATTATTCCTTTTTTTTTTAAAGGTATTTCCATTTATAACCATAGGTGGATGTTATAACAAGACATTAACCCTATAATGCAGTCAAAATAATTTCACATTTAGCCATAAGTTATGAACTTGAGATTCCATCTTTTGAGAGGCAAGACTATTTACCACGAAGAATGCTCTAAAATATAACCACAATACTGAAAGAAGCTAATCACATCTTATAGTCGATAACTTGATGCTGTAACTGCCAACACTGGCTTAGCAAGAAAGCAGTCATGTTCATCAGAGTCAATCATAAAAAAAAAATTTTTAATTTACAATTTTATACTTATACACATATATTTGTTGTACTTAGGAGCATAAAGAAAAATACTTTATTGAAATAAATTTCAAGTGCACTAAAATATAGCCAATAAAAAAAAATCAAAAAGTAGCTCAATGCTTATTTTTGCTAAATGTTAATTTGTTTGTGTAGAAAGTAGTTCATACATGCATGAAAGACAAAAAAATAACCTCTCTGGTCAATTGTGAAAGTCAGACTGATTTATGATCTGCAAATCACATTAGTGCATTTATTTATTCACATATGCAAGGTCACAAACTAAATTTTGTTTAGTATAATGTAGCCAGAGAGGCATGTAGCCTATATTGAATTTTATTGATTACCTTTTAAACTTTTTTTAATTTATTAACTTTTTAGCATCCTTCACTTGGTCGCCTTTGTATAATGCTGTCACTGACAGAACTTATTTTTAATTAAATGCCCATTTGACTTGACTTGCTTTGATTTGACTATAGTGTGGGGAATTTTTACAATAAATCAAGGAGGTGTGGAATGATCAGTAGGTTCTCAGCAATACCACAAAGAGAATAAGTCATGACAGTTTTAAGAACAAAATCTCATAGTTCCTTAACAATCATAAACAGAAACACTTATGTGCACATCCAACAGTTTCACACAAGCTGCCAGTAGCAGCGCCTCTCCTGAGGTGAATGATTAATCGATAAGAGCATGAGGTCGGCGTGTTCGTGGGAGTAATCATAAACAGCTTTTACCGATGATCATTCACGCATCAGTTATTTACCCACCAGCCCATGAACTTCACAATTAAAGATCACCTCAGATTAAACATACACAGACTGAATAAATCGATTCCAGCTTCTTGCATAAATCCTGCATGGACCTGTTTTAAAAACTGTGCTGCAGTCTCCTGTAGTAGCTCACACCTGAGGATTAGGTTAGCGCTTTTATAAATGCATGCTGGCTTCATGCCTGGTATGTGCAAACTGACTGATCTTATCAATACAAGCACATAAATATGAGGCCTAAGGACTTCAGTGGCAAGTATTTCACAACATAGCAATAGTTACAAATTAACGATTTTGAATATTAACCAAAATTCATACCTAAAAACTATACTTGAACAAACTTTTCAAAAATGTATTTTATTTTTATATACAAGTACAAAGAAAGAAATTCATGTTTTATGGTTCCCTGGCCTGCACTGAAAATTGAGAAACATGTTTACTACAAATTTCTCTCATAACACATGTCTGGATGGCCACTGAACTCAACAAGGAATGTTAGAAATACACACGCAAATTACACTTCTACCCAATGCCTGAATCCGGGGAGCCCTTCAACTGTCACAGTACGAATATTCTATTTATTTTTGACCTACTGTTGCAGTAACTCACAAGAGCACATTAAAATAATGGGAGTGAAGATAAAAGTAGCTCCAATTACAAAAAATGCCCAACAATCACCACCATGATCCTTATAAGGTTTTGTACAAATCTCGTTGGTTTCAAGGTGTTAAATACAAACCGAATTCCAAAAAAGTTGGGACACTATATAAATTGTGAATAAAAACTGAATGCAATGATGTGCACGTGCCAAATTTCAATATTTTATTCAGAATAAAACATAGATGATAGGTCAAAAGTTTAAACTGAGAAAATGTATCATTTTATGGGAAAAGAGAAAAAGAGAGAGAATATGAAATATATACCGTAGTATAGAAACTGTATATAAAATTTAGCCTAAAGTATACATGTAGTTGTTGCCGTGTGTCTAAGAGCAAGTTTTGTACAGTGGTCTTATACTGAGTCGACACTAAAAATCTAATATATAAAGAAACAGAAGATAACTTGAAATGCCAGCAGCTTTTAATTTTATTATACATATGCAAATATGTAAGATACAAGCTATAACGTATTTTACACACCTTAAAGTGCACCGGATTATATGGCGCAGTCTCAGTTACGCGTTCTATTTCTGGACTTAAACCATACATAAGGCGCACTGTCTCATTAGGCGCATGCTAATACAAGGTAACAGAAGCTAAACAGTGAGTTATGGTGCTGCATATTTAAAAACACACTCACGGAAGCTAAGCAGTGATTTTAGTTAAGCTTTATTGAACTGTATATTAAAAAACACACTCGCGTTATTTCTTCATCCATCTTTATAAATCTCGTGTCCCAAATCCCCTTAAAGTCTTCATCCTCTGTATCGGAATTGAAAAGCTCGGCAATTTTGGCAATAAGCATGCAGTAATGAGAGTAATCCTCATGGGATCATTTGTTTTAGTTGCTCGTTCACAGAAGTGGGCTAATCCTCCAGGGTTCATTTGTGATATGGGCGCGCATGGTGTCGCAGATTAGAGACGGTGATGCGTGGAAAAAACCATCCGGTCTCTTTACATACACACCTCTCTCAGTCACTCTCTTATTTTCTCCTCGTCCACCCAGCCCTTTTGATTGGCCTTAACGACGACTCCCGCTGGAAACTTTTCTTTAGGTGGCATTTTCTTCTTAAAAATGACCACAGGTGGCTTCTCTATTCCCATTTACAACCGCGGAACTGATAGCCTATAGTTTTGTGCCTCGTAAACATGTCTCTTCGCTGGTGCCATTTTCGGTGGTCCTTAGCAAAAGGAATGTTGTTTTGCAGCATACCGGTAGTACCTGCCTACAAAAGAAGTAGTAAGAAATGCCTTGACTTCCGCCTTTTCTATCACACGGATGCTGGGAAATTCATCTCGAACAAACAGCTTGCGAGATTTCAAAGCCAAAGAAGCAACAAAGTGCTACAAAGAAGGCCTAAGACAGTTGAACAGTTAGAGGCCTGTATTAGACAAGCATGGGACAGCATTCCTATTTCTAAACTTGAGAAACTTGTCTCCTCGGTCCCCTGATGTTTGCAGACTGTTGTAAGAAGAAGAGGGGATGCCTCACAGTGGTGAAAATGACCATGTCCCAACTTTTTTGAGATTTGTTGACACCAAATCAACATATTTTTCCCTGAAAATTATACATTTTCTCAGTTTAAACTTTTGACCTATCATTTATGTTCTATTCTGAGTAAAATATTGAAATTTGGCACATGAACGTCATTGCATTCAGTTTTTATTCACAATTTGTATAGTGTCCCAACTTTTTTGCAATCCGGTTTGTACTGTTTTCACAACAACCACTCTGATTGAATAGTGCAGTCCAAATCACTTTTTTAAAAAGAAATAAGATTGTCTTGAAGGCAGAATTATTTCTATACTAACAGTGTATTCACGTGGACTTATACAGTGGACCGTCACCCATCACAAAATCTGAGTTCAAAATTGTCAAGTAGATGTGGTTGATTGGCATCACATGCTTTAGACTCTTAAGAGGTTTAGAGAAAACTAGAGGTGACTTTCACCCTCACAGGATGGTAGTTGTCATGTGATGGGCTGGAATTAGCCATAATGAGATTAGAGGAGAGGAAATCCATTGATGATGATGATGATGATAACAATAATAATAATAAACAAGTAATTGACAAATTGCTGTGGTATATCACACAAAAGAAAAACAATGCTTTGTTCATAATTTGTAAATAACATTTGAAAGTTCTTTTATTCCTTATTTAAAACTCAAAGGCATTAACAATCAGGATGTACAGATTATTGACATGAAAGAAAGGATTTTTTTAAAGCAGTTCCTTTCAAAGCTATTCAGATTACAGGTTTGGCTCTGTAATGATCATTGTATATGCTACAAGTATCAACACACAATCATGATACTGGACAAATGGAGTCCTCTATACCCATGCTTTGGGCACTGGAGAGGCCCCTCTAGCATCACTATACATCATAACTAGTTAAGAGATACCTGAGGGACAGATTGCTGCCTTATCGCATTGACAATGAGTACTTCAGAAGTAGGATTAAGAAACTGTGATGTTGGGTAATCCTGCTTGACTGACAGTGTCCTTCGGTCTCTTCTTATCCTTGCTAAGGAGTCCATTAATCACATAAATGGATTTGAGCTGTAATTTAATTAAGACCAGAGGACATCTGATCTGCTGATTACACTATAGACACCCTAATTAATAATGTAATCATCATGAGCAAAGTTCCAAAGGTCTACTTGAAACAAGTTTTTTTTTTTTAACCCACATTCCTTCAAGGACGACTGGGCGTTGTACCTTTGGTTCAACTTCAGGCATTAAAGAAAGGTTTGAGAAATAAGTAAACACAGCAGGTGAGTGATTTCTGGCCCAGAACCACACCTATTGGACAGAAATGCTTAGATTATACTCAAGATAAATAGGTTACATATCCGAGCTCTGGTATAGACCTCAGCTCTCAAGTATCAATAGAATTGAGGCATTTTGGCCTTTAAATTATCCACACTAGGCTGAAGGTTGAGTAACATCTATAATATAACTGACAGGAAGTGCATATAAACTCAAACATACATTCTGGACCAGAAACTAGTTTTCCAAATGAGTAATACATTGTTGTATTTTGTTTTTTTTTTTAATGGTGCGCTATGTATTTTTCAGATTATCTGTACAAGTAAGGAATAAAAAAGAAATAAGATTTAAACCATGTGTTTTCTCATGTCAGAATTGTGTTCAAGAATAAAACCTGGTCCTTGAAGTTTCATGCAAAAAGGAACACCATGCACAGCTACACTATTTCAGTTTCCACACAAAAAAATAAAGCCAGTGTTATACCCTCCACATCTGAGAGGACATGAGGATCCACTAGGGTCTGCTCAGGTTTATTAGGTTCTCTGTGACAACTTCCATCATTAGAGGCTGGAAGTGACTCTCTGGGTAGGTATCAGGGTACCCTCCAATTTTCTGTGATGCTCCAACGTCTTTGCTTCAAAGACACCAAGGCACATGCACGAGAGGTCCATTACCATCCGCATGAGTACATGTCTTTCAAACAATATAAAAAAACATGCAATAAAAGGTATCATGGTGGCGTAGTGGTCCGCTTAATAGCAAGAAGGTCCTGGATTTGAGCCCCAGACTCAGCGAGCCTGTTTCTGCGGGGAGTTTGCATGGTCTCCAATGTTGTTGTGTTTGTTTCCTCCAACTGTCCAAAGGCATGCACATTAGGCTAATGTGCTGTTCCAAATTGCCCCTAGATGTGAGTTTGAATGGTTGCGTGTTGGCCCTGCGATGGACTGGCAAGCTATTTAGGACATACCCCAATTAACTTGGCTGAGGTGGGCTTCAGTCTGCCTGCGACCATAATAGGATTAAGTGGTTCGGCAAATGGGTGAATGTACAATAATTTGTGAGGAAGAATAATTAATGTGGAGAATTCTGATCTATTGTGGATACAACCAATGTGTTTTCCAAGTGAACTACAAAGTAGCCTAATACAAACAAGTATCCGACTGTGGTGTCCACAGATATGTGTGTGAGTCCACAAGGGAGCGCAACTAGGTCTTGAAAATGCCTTCCAATAGGATCACTTAGTTTTTCTTTAATTTGCTTCATTAACATGTTATAAGCTTCCCTTACGTTTTTATTACAATTGTTAGTCAATTCCAAGCTAAAGTGCAATTTATCAGTATTGCTGCTGAGACTCAATGGAACACTTTATTAAGATAATATAAATAATAATTGCATTAGAGTCCTCTAAAGCTGTAGAACAACTTTAGTTAAGGTTTAAGTGTTAGAACACTGTTTAAACTTGACTTATCACATTGATCACAGGTAACGCCGAACAGAAATGCAGTGAAAAAGGTTTGGCCAAGATGACCAGATGCTCAAACAGAGATTTATCAACCACTGAGGAAATGAATCAAGTGATTTGTAGAGGGAAGGCCAGAGATGAAAGACAGCACTCAGCAGCAACACACGAGGAACATCAATTGGAGACGGAGGTTCTACTTTCTGGTGTGATCCTGGTTTAAACAGAAAGCCGACACCGGTAACCTGATCGCTGTTCATCAGTGAACGGAAAACACACTCTTGGCAGCTTTGATTAACTCCGTAAATATTTAACATTTAGGACTCGGCGCACACGACTGCTCAGGGGAAGAAGATCAGACAGAGATGGGAGCTCATGTAAAATGTCGTCCGTCACTCTGAAATGTTCTGCTTGCTTTCCACCTTTAGGGATCAGCCGATTAACGAATAAGGATTCGCAGACCAGTATATTAAATATTCATATATATATATATATATATATATATTAGGACAGTGTAAAAAATTGATTTAGACACATCTGGTGTCTTGCCCTCACACACACACACACACACACAGCATGGTAAGTCTACAGTTGAAAAAGAGGGAAAACCAAGAGACAAAGCTGTGTGTAAATTTATAAAATGACTCTAATGCCCACCTGTAGTGAGAAGGCCCTAATTTGTCAAGGAAATACCAAATATTATGTACTGAATATCAAAGTCATCATTGCAAATGAAGACTAAATAAAAAGGAATGAATAAAATCAAGTGAAGGTGCATTACCACGCATGTATCAACAGTAATTTTCAGCTGAGGCCTCAGCTAATTATTAAAATATTATACTAACCAGTAATTATTTTCTATTTTTGCAGTACAAGCGTCCATTCATTCATAAATATATGAACTCTATCAATATCAACCCACAGAGAATTTAAAACACCCCCACTCTATATGAAGAGGCCTATAATGTTGTGACAGACAGGTGAAAGTCCACTGAATGTCCAACTACAACCGAGTTACTCAACACAGCACAAAAAACACCAGGACATAGAAATACAATCAAGGATTTACAACATGCTGCAGTTTTTCCTCAGGAAAATAAAATGTAACCAAATTTATTTCGGACTAGAATACTGAAGTACCTTAAATGAGTACTGACGTACTAAAGCAGTTGGTGGCAACCAGTATTATTACAAGGTCGATAACAGCAGAAAACAGTCGCCTGGATTTAAAAAAAAAACCCAAAAACTTTCATTATATTTTACAGATTTTTACTCTGTATTATTATAGAATAGCAATATTATTATAAGATGTTATTCGATTTACGGTATATGTCATTGTTAAGTATTTTCCTGTGAAAATGCTTAACTGCAAAGTGCTGCAGTTTTTAAAAAAGACGTTTTTAAAGATAACAATTTCAGCATCCATTTATATAATTCAGGGCAGCATGGTGGCGTAATGGCTACCACGCCCACCTCACAGCAAGAAGGCCTGGGCTAGATGCCCAGCTCAGGCATTTCTGTGTGGAGTTGCATGTTCTCCCTCTGCTTGCGTTGGCTTCCTCTAGGTACTCCAGTTTCCTCCCACAGTCCAAAAACACACACAGTCAGCTAATTGATCTAAAATAACCCCTAGGTGTGAATGTGAGTGGGTTACATGAGTGTTGGCCCTGAGATGGCCTGGCAAGCTGCCCAGGGTGTACCCCACCCTCACCCAGAGTCGATTGAGATGGATGCCAGCTTCCTCATGACCCAAATTAGGATTAAGCAGAAAATGAATGAATGGAGGAGTTAAGTTATATAATCAGTATTTTTTAGATTTTTATTTATTTATTTTGAAGTATTGGAAAAAATAGTATTGTGTCACCTCTAGATAAAGGCATTAAATTATGGAAAAATACATTTTTATCAGACGAAATCAAATTCCCACTTTTAAGTATCAGTATCAAAAAAAGAAATTGCAGTTATTGTACCATTTCTAAAAATCAATAGCACTTTTTGCTTGTGCCTTGGGAAGCCGACCTATACCTGTCTTTTTTCGTTTTGTGACTTGATATGTTTTGCTCGCCTCTCACATCCTCAGCTCACTAATCGTCCGCTACTCCACCCTGTCTCCTCAGCTGCCTACTTTTCTATGACTTAATCGCTTTAATTTACTTTCTTCATATCTATATCGTTCCCTATACTTACCGCGATGGCTATAATGCATAGGCTGCTGCTAATGCTGCTGTCTGGTTTGTGATTTTAATTCCACTTTAATTCATATGAAACCTAATCATGTTCTACTTTGCTTCCCTACTAGATGAAGTGCAAAGTGTTGTTGGTTGAGCCTGACAGTTGCCAGGCACTCATGCTTTGACTGCTCATGCAATACTTTTCATGCAAGTGAGAGCAAATACGCTGTTTCTCTGTCTTTTTTTTTTTTAAAGTAGCCACGAAAAACACACCAGAGCAAGCTATTGTTTGGGCTTTGCAATACAACACTCAGACCAGGTGAATCAACATAGCAAGGAGTGACTATCATATTTCTTAACCTAGATGAGAGGAAGGGGGTCAAAACCAGCATTCAGGGGGATTGAGTAGTCATGTATATGTGTATGGTTTTGCTAATGGAAACAAAATGGGACAACGAGTCTAAATTTTAATGTTAAATAAAACAACATCTAAATTAAACTATTACAAAGTCTAAACCATCCCTCAAAATGATACCCAGGTTTTTTAGCCTAATTTTGTGTACATTAAAATTGGCAGGCTTTAGTCTGCTCAAAAACTTTGGTGTTTCATGGTGTCCAACTGCAAGGTTTTTGTAAAGCACATAATTTTGAGACATATAAATGTGGAACAGACTGAAATTTGTTCAGTCTGCTAGAAGTATTCTGTGGCATGTGCAAAATCCTAAATCCCAAAGTGATAGATTTCGAGGGTGTTTTTGTACGAACAACGAAGCTCACAAAAACTATGTTCTATTAGCGAGGCCATATTTGTCCAGCAAGGAAGAAGACTCTTACACTGTGTTGTAGTTTTGCAGTATTTTTTACCCCCTTCACCTTCACAGAGACAACAGAACCATTTGAAACAAGTAAACATCCATCAGTGATCGTGTTCGCACAATAATACAAGGTGCAAGCTCCAACATGCCCTCAATATATAATAAAGAATGAAGATCACAATAGCGCTGATCTACGCAACGTCATCAAAATGTGTGTTGTGTACTATGTACTACGCATGTACTGAGTCAGTCGGACAAATACACAGCTGATCGTTACAACAAGACAGTGTAAAATGGCGAACTCTGGTGAGTTTTATTGCATTTACTTAACTGAACATTTTATGTAAATTTTAGTTCAATTTCAGTGTTGTTTCTGTGTATTAATATCAGCCCCATTGGCTAGCCTGTTAGCTAGAACAGCTAAACCAAGTGCGCTAATATCGTAGCTAACAAGCTAACAGTGTGCAATAATGTTATTGAGCACTTTCATTCAAATACAATATTATGGAAAATTGTGATGGAAATCATTTGACAGTACTGGTGTTGTTGTTTTGCCTTATCCTATTGAACAGCTAATATGAGTTTAACGTCACGTATTTAAAAGAGCAGTCTGCTTTATCCCGCGCATTGATCATTTGAGATAAGTTAATTATTAGTAGTTTATTTGTGTGTATTTTTTTAAAGAAAATGTGAGTAAGTGAATGATGCGAGTTAAACGAGTACCACATCAAAAGCGAAAAGGTCCCTGAGTGGACATGTTTGATTCTTGCATGTGAGTAAAGTGAATCGTTATACCAACTATCACTGGTACATAAACCATAAGCACAATGCCGAGTAGCTCCCTTCTTTAAGGGTTGTTCGGGGGTCGTCGCATTGTCAACATTCATAGCTGACATCATGTTTAAAGCAGTTATTTGAACTTAAATGAAAGCATTCCCTGGACTATTGTTATGGACCGGCTACACATGTACAGGCACTGCGTAGAATGTTTGTCCGACTGGCGCTCAGGGAGCCCCCTATCGGTCACCTGACAAATCTCTATTTAGCATGAACGTTCATGCATTGACCAACGCTATTAAATGAAAATATCAATAAAAACTTATACGTTTACATATTTTACACTGACAAACAAACTAGAACTTTGTAATAAATCTGAAAATGTAACAGTGATCTGTTGCAGAATCAGGAAACTGAAGTAAAACGTGCGACTCCTATACTGCACAATGTTGTGGTTGGCACTCACTTTAGTGTTTCATGATTCAGGGGGGAAAAAAGGGAACAGGTTTGGATAGATTACACCAAGATGTTGAAACCATTTCGTTCACACAATGTGTAAGCTACATAACATCACTCGATTGTTGTTGATCTTCATATCAAATGCAGATGGCTTTAGATTATTTTAATTTTTCACTATATATTTATAACCTTTTTTTTATTCCTCATGATAAATACACAATCTTTTTTTCATCATTGTGGATAAAAAAAAGAAGTGTCAAACCATTACCGACGTGTTTTAATTTTCTTTCCTTGTTTCTAAACAGGGTGGGTATAAAGTTCAGTTTCATTTGGTTATATGATCAAAGGAGTGTTTGGGCAAATTATTAGCGTGGGTGGCTATTAAAGAGTTTACTGATTGACTGCGACAAAAAAAATAAAAGCGAATGCATCCCTGTGTCTCAAGATTATAAGCTAATAACCCGTGGGTGAGGTGACGTATAAAAATACAGAATACCATGACCCCCAGACGTTTCTGTCAAAATACATCAAGAATACTGTCACAGCAAATTAAATTACCAAAAGATTGACTATAATAGTTGTAATATCTGGGGTTTTCCTGAGTTCAAAAGCAAATTCTCAATCCTCATCTTTTTTGCTTACGAAAATTAAAGCGTCACCCCAATTGAGTCCTGCAATAGTAATTTTTTTATTTTTATTACATGCGTACCATCTCCTTACCCTCTCACTGAAGTGCATTTAAATAATGGACTTCCATTTTCTCTATGTAATATCTTTTTTGTCACATTATGCAGCAATTTGCTTGTGTTACCTATCTGGGATTGTTTGCAAAAAATAACCCAATAAAGTCCTGACATCAAGCCATTACAAGCCATACAATGGATGCTTATTTGCATCCACAAAGAGATGAACTGTGTGGGTGCAAAAGGTGGCACACAGCTGTCAAATGACATCATGTGGACTACATCACATGCAAAAAACAGCATGTAAAAGAGGCATTTATATAAGCACTATTTGCCGCTGAATATCTGAAACACGCACACACACACACACACACACACACACACACTCATACAACCAATAGGACACCAATTAAATATTTTTATTAAAATAAAATAAGCAATAATTGTTTGTCAGTCCCTGCCTCAAAATATGAGTGTTACGTGGCTGGGAAAAAAATCTGAAACATCTGTTTGTATTTGAATTGGCCCTTAAACAGACACCCCAAATACCCTTTTAAACCCCTGATATGTCAGTACAAGAATAAGATTCAAGAGGTGTAAGTAGGCTTTCAGGCATTGCAAATGATAACTATGTATGTTTACCATTACAAATTTTCAAGGCTTGGCTCTGAGTGGATGGGAGGAAATGTGGGACGAATAATTAACAACTCAGTCATGAAAGGAAAACTAATCAAGATTTTTATTGTTTATTTTTTATATATTTTAACAATTATAGAGGCAAGTCGGGTGATTTTGTGCTTCAAGCAAACCTGAACATAATACTGTCAAAGGCATATTTTAGTTAATTCAGAATTTAGGTATATAGTACATGAAAAGTAGCTGATCCAGACTCTGTCATGACATAATAAGGTTTATTTTTCAATACTAAATATTTTGAGGGTAAACATTAGGTGGATATACACGTTGTTAACTTAAAAAAAGAATGAAAATCTGCTCAGAAGCATTCCTGCTGTGTTTGTCCCCAAACTCAATAAAACTAAAGCCTGATCCCTTAAGTCCTGATGCTTTTTTCATAACATGTATGCTGTCTTTTTTTTCCCCTTCCACTTCACTCCACTTTAAAAAGATGCAGCTAAATCCCACACTTCCAGTTTTTATATGCAATGCATTTTAAGCAAAATCACGGCTTTTGCTGTTGCATACAACACAACAGCTGTTCATTTCTTGCAAAAAAAAAAAAATCAATTAAAAATTAAAAATGTGATATATATATCTTCACTGGGTGAAACTATTAACATTTTAAAAACATTTCAGAATATTCTAAGATACTACTCGATAATAGTGACCTAACTATTAAACTTCAAAGCAAAACAAACAAACAAAAAAAACCCCAGTAAGTTAATCTTTGTGTAAAGCACACAGATCTGTACAGACTGTAATTTTCTTTTTCGAAACCAATACCAAAGCCTTGAATATCAGATGAAAATGATACTATTGTTTTCTTTAAGAAATCAAATGAGCTGTCCATTTTTCTTCACAGGTACACTTTCACACAAAACTACACTACAATAAATGTAATACATAAATCCAAATCAAATCTCAATCTAGGTGATTTGCGACAAGAGCTAATATTCGATCCATTTTCTCTGATACCTGATCCACACTTTCGTGTCCCGCCTGTTTTCGGCAGAGTAAATCACACTGTGATTTAAATCAACTAAATCAATTTATCTGCATAGACACATTCATGTATTTTCACAAAGCACAGATGATGTTGTCTGTAAAAGGCATCTCATCTACCCTATCAATACAGTGCATCAGCTTGCAGGCTTTTTTCTTGAAGGTAAATTAGAGCAAAAATGTTCAATGTGAAAGTCATTTACACGACACACAACTCTAATGTCCGGTGTGATAGCTTACTGAATTAAATGCTTCCGGTGGGAACAGAGGAGAGCTATTTGTCTGAACATGTTTCCATCTGATGAGGTGAACAGTCATAACCTGACGCTTATGTATTTATCCTTCAGGCAAAATCAGTGTACTAATACAAACTCTTCACCAATTACTCCACCCAAACTGCCTTCTTTTTCACAACATGTCCCTTCCTATTACCAGATGGCACATACACCTTGCATAAACTGTACAAAAAAATATCAACATCACCAATGTTTTCCATCAAGTTAAGTGGCTTTTAATGTATTATAATTTTACCCATATACAGTTGGGAACAGTACACAGTAAAAATGAAACTTTTCTAGAGGGCAAGAGTGCAGTGTAATTCAATACAATACTACAAAAACTACACACAACACAATGCATGTGTGCAGCATTCGCAAACAATGTATGACAGTGCACACAAAAATCAGGAAATAAAAATGTGGCATAATAAACACATTACAGCGCCAACCAGTATGCAATTCTGATGACGTGCACAAAGTTGTGCAAGGTATGTGTAAGAAGGTAGTCATTTTTTTTTGTGTAAACATCTGCGTGAAAAGTCTGTGTGTGTACATGAACATCTGTTGGGACACAACAAGAATTCCTCTTGTTTAACCAATATCTGTATATAAAAAAAATAACTTCCTTTTCTTTTGTCTTGTCTCTTCGTTATTTTCTCATAAAGATGGTGGTGTGATTATCTACATAACAGAAACTTCAAACAGCTGAGGAGACAAAAGTGTCTTTGTCTTCGAACCTTTTGTTTATCTGAATCAGTGTCAATCATTTGCAGTGCCTTCGAGAAAATGTGATTTTAAAACAAGATAAACTTTATGCAATGATTTTTTTTAAATTCCACCTACTTCAGCCAAGGTGTAAATGAGGTCTGTGAAATTAAGCAAGTCTGGATTTGATAGATAAGACCATCAGCCATAATATTATGACCATCTGTCTGGTCAGAGTTTAGTCAGTCCCATACTCTGTAATTAGCCAGCATTAACAGTTTCAACAATTTATACTGCGGTAGCTTCTGTAAGATTTGACCAGACATACTAGACTTTGCACACATTATTGAGCCTTGGGCAGCCATGTCAATCTTGCCAGTTCACCTGTCCTGCCTTGGACCACCTTTATACAGTCCTTACCACTGCATACCAGAAACACCCCACAAGACCTGCCAATTTGGAGATGAATAGACCCAGTTATTTAGCCATTAGCTAGTACATCTGGTCTGATTTCACAAAAGAGCTACTGTAGCACAAACAGCAGAGAATGTTAATGCTGGCTATGATAAGAAAGATGTTAGAATACACAGTGTATTGCAGCTTGCTTTGTATGGGGTTACACAGACTAGTCAGGTGGTGTTAATGTTATAGCTGACATTCTGTAAGCATCATGATTCTATAAATTCTAATTCAATAATAAAAGTTTCCCTTTTATCCCCCAATGTTATATATAAAACTTTGCCCCGAAATATTAGCAATGGAGGCTTGCTTCTCCATCATTCTGGAAATAGGAAATCACATTATCAGTTTGCTGATAAGCCAAGGTCAACTGCAATTATGCCTAAAAATGGAGGGATGGTGCTGTGTAGTATGATAAAAGTTTGAAAGTAAATTAAGTTAAGAGCAGCTATGACGCTCCTAATACTTTAAGAGGCAGGGATACTCTTTTCAAAGTATTGAAAGCTGATAGATTCTCTTCACCCCCGCCCCTCCTTTTTTTTTTTAAACACCTTTACTTTACCACCCAAACTAGAATTATGACATTACAAACCCTAACAAGTATTACACAGGTATTTGAGACAACTTTACAGTCAGACTTCACCACAAAACTTGGAGTTAACTGACTAAAAGCCTCTTCAATTAAAATTCAGACAGTAACCATTAGATCTTGAGTGTAGAGATAATATCATTTAAATGTTTAAATGCATTATACGTTTAGAGCGCCTGTTAGAGAAAATTAATCAACACCTGACCAATCAGAAGAGAATTCAACAGTGCTGTGGTACATATCGATCATGATAGCACAAAAATGTAGTGGCAGTACTTATATATACATATACCAAGGCGCATAATATAATTCAGTGTGTTCATCATTCTTCATGTTTCATAGGCTATAACTTTTAAGTGCACAGATGAATAATTCTTCACTTAATTATGAGGGCCTAAGAGTTTCTCTGAAGCTTGATTTCATTTCCCCTAAAGGAACCAAGTCTTCTCATGTGTATTAGATCATGTTGCAGCACCTGCTCACAGATGCTCAGTCCATACTGAAGTTCTGCAAGAAGACTAAATCTGCTTTCGAAAAGTATGTTCATGCACTTAAATGATTTGAAAGCTTTGCCCATCAGCCTATTAGAAGGCTTTCAAATTTAGTCTAAATTAATTCATATCACTTTAAAATAATGACCTGTAACACAAAGAGGTCTAATGACAAAGTAATATACTAGTAGGTTACATCAGACAAAGTCTTCACACAACTTTCATGCTTATTCCAGAAGCCTTTTGCTACCAAAAATGTAAACATGTAGGATGTATTTTTTGGGTTGCATTTTGACATTCAACAAATTAAGGCTGAAAGCAGGAAGATAATTATTAAAAACATTCAAATTATTAAAATGACCCAGCTCTGATGTGATAGATTTCTTTCTGCATAGATTCAGAAAGAGTGTTTCAAAAAGTGTGAATTTTCCTCAGGAATGTAATTTTTCCATGCTTTCATTGCACTATTTGGAGTTTTAAAATTGTTATTGCACCTATAATTTGCTCAGTCTAAAGAAAGCATGCTGACGAGACAAACTCTCCAAACAGTCATGTGCCATGGTTGAAGCTCTTTTTACTGAAATAATTATGCAAAAGTCAACCCTCAAGTAAATTACTGTCTGGTTAAAAAGCAGTCTCCTCAGAATTTGTTTGAGGACACCAAATAAAGTAGGTACACCGCTCAAATGTCTGTGAACACATGACTAAAACACTCATTAGCCCTTTATGGAAATCCCACCCCAGAGTTAGTTCCCCTTTTCTATCATAACAAGCTCCACTTTTCTGGAAACTAGATTTTGGAACATAACTAAGGAGATGAGTGTTCATTCACTCACAAGAGCATTAATAAGCTGAAGTACTGATGATGAGTGAGGAGGTCTGGGTGTTCTAGTTCATCCCAAAGGTATTTACTGGGAATGAGATCAGGGCTCTGTGCTGAATATTCAAGTTCTTTGACTCCAAACTTGACAAACCATGTCTTCATGGAGCTCGAAACAGATATGATCAGGATATAAAAGAAAGTCTAATTTGATAGTCGCGTTAATATGTGACCCATCACAGCAAAGTGAGTAATAAGTCGGAAGTTATTAAATACGCTGTTAAACTTTATATACAATTTTCTCCAAAGTTGCAATACTTTAAAGGCTGAAAATTCCTGGCAGGTTTTGATTACCGGTAGTTTCTCAAAGCATAGAGAAATACATGTTAGAAGATTTAATATCATTTTAAAGTTCGGATGTCAGCCACAAAATGGTACCAATAACTCAAAATTAATTATTTCCAACTTAATACTCACTTTGCTTTGATGGATCACATATAATGCATGTACCAGTCTTGCAAAATCATTCAATTTATCCAATGATAGCAATGCAATAACTCAGTTATCAAATGGCAATGATGCTATACCAAGAATTATTTGGCATTCCACCAATCAGAAACGAGAAATTCTCTTGAATTAATAATAAATGTCCATTACCCTAAGATTACAAACCAATCAGATTGCGCAGTTCCCATGTAATTATCACATACTGCCTCACATGTAACATGTTACACAGAGTTTAGAGAAACAAAAAGGTGAAACTACCTAATTTGTTTATTTTTTAAGAGAGATAGACAGAATCTTTTTATCTTGTGAATTCTGAGAGATGTAATTTTTTTAATCTAACTTCTGTTTGATATAGATGGGCCAATTAACTGAAGCCACAGCCCTCAACACAACAGAGTGGTCACCCAGAAATGAGGGCTCGCTTTACAGCATTCCAAAGCAGCATTTCTTTTTATTTCAGCTCTGAAATGAGTCTAGAAGAGAAAACAAGGACTTCATTCTGGTCATCATAGACAAACCACTAAAACACTGCAGCCTGACATTTATCCTGTGTTAAAGCATGCAGGCAAAACAGAGCAGGTATTTGTCTGATCATGACTTGGGTAGGGCCTAGGCAAGCTCAGTGTAGACAGAAATATTCACACACCCTACTACACTACGAAATAATGCGTGAAAAGGAACCTAACTACAACTCAAACCAATGCACCCTCACATTTAAAACATTTTTAGGCTACAGACACACTGGAAAATAGAACACAAGAGCTCTGTATCAATTGAATATCAGGCAGGCTTTGGCTCAGCCATGCTTTAAATACACAGCAACAGTGGGATTACATACAAGATTATCCCTTATGTAATCTCAGCACCAAATCAAGGCACTGAGCCATAACTTCATGCAACAAAGACCAGTTAAAAGGTAACACATCCATGGCAGGGAGCCAATGTGCAGCATTTGGCCAAAGTTCTGCCTCTTGCCAGTCGTTCAGAGCAACACAATCCTGTGCGCCAGTGAATGCATGTATGCAAAAGAGGGTGGATGAATGTTCTTTATGCAGTTTGAAAGGAGGCAGTTGGCTGGCTTTATGTGTCATGGAGGAAGCACGTGTTTGCCCTCCTTGGTTGGTCCTCATAAAGAAAAACCAAGAAGAAACATGAGAACATGGAATGATAAAATCATGATTCGGATCAAAGTAATAATAATTACTGCAGCGGATCAAGCCCTGCCGGTGAACTGGAGTAAACATATAAACCAGATGAAGAATTAAAAATATGTAATCCACAGGAAATTAATTGAAATGTATCATAGGAAAGGGCACAGTGGATATTGCAATATATAATAACATACTGTACAATATCACATCGTGTAAGTGATTAAGACATTGTGGTAAAGACTAGATTGAATTTGTGGAAGTTGTGGAAATGCAGTTTGGAAGCAGTAGCACCTTAATGAAAAGCCTTTATCTGACCCCCGACACCCATGTTCTCCTTCCAAAAACTGTTGCAACAAAGTGAAAAATTTCACAAAGGTGAAAACTGTACAGAATATCTTTGTACATCTTGGTAGCATTATAATTGCCCTTTATGGGCAGCAGGGTAAGACCTTCCCTCCACTAAGTTGGGGTTAGTCTTTAAGCAATTCTCAGCAACCCCTAAGCTCACCATGTAGGAACATGGTAAAACCAGTGACTGCAGGCTTATGAATCTGGCAGCTGCTGAGTATTGCGTGATAGTCTGGTTGGTCAGCATTGCTCTTTTCAGCTGCTGGAAGGGATTCCTAGGAACCAATGGCCGAGGAGAAAAAGCACAGTTCGGATGATACTGCAGCAAAGCTGGCTTACACCTCCATTGCACTGCTTTGGCTTTCCATTAAGCCAATTGCTAGCCAACCCAAACAGCGTTGCTGTGGGTGCAAGAGGACAGGCTAAAGCTTTAATTAAGTGCAGACAATATGTCTCCGTCGAAATACTACAGACAGCCTATCCCATCAAGACATAAACCTTTTCCAACACCACAATAAACCTGCGCACAAAGCAAGCTTCCTAAAGACATGGGTTGCCAAGATTAATGTGGAACAGCTCGACTGTGCTGCACAGGGCTAAGACCTCAACATCAGTGAACACCTTAGGGATGAACAGACGCACCGACTGCCCCCAGACCCCCTCATCATCCTATCATCAGCATCTGACCTCTTCACTGATGCTATTGAAGCTGAATGAACACAAATCCCAACAGCAGTGTCTCAAAATCTAGTGGAAGCCTTCTTAGAAGAGTGGAGCTTATTATTGCAGGAAACACAGGGCGATAAATCTGGAATGGGTTGGTTAACAAGACTGTCACATTGGTATGATGGTTTGATGTCCATAGTGTATAGTGTATGCTTGTATTGGATTCCATCTTACCCCAAGGTCTCACGTTGCTGGATGATATGTGAGAAAATGGCTGGGACTACTGTGGCCATTCTGATGGATTTTGGAAGTGAGCTGTCACACATATTGCATGTGCAGACATAAAAAATATACTGTCACTAAATTTTCAAGGAAGGGGAACCACATCCTCCCAGCTCGCAAAATACAACTCTCAAGTATTCCGACAGAAGAACCTGGAACACTTATGGAATAAAGTCGGTTGACCCCCAGAAAATTCTTATCTACTGTGAAGTAATTGTAGCTATGGAATGCTGAGGATATACCCATAAATATATACTGTATACCGGTATCTAAAAAAAAGTGTGTGTGTGTGTGTGTGTGTGTGTGTGTGTGTGTGTGTGTGTGTGTGTGTGTGTGTGTGTGTGTGT
>JAQNCB010000017.1:12496299-12506700 GCA_030068295.1 Euristhmus nudiceps | reverse complement strand
CTCGTCTCTCTGCATAAGCATTTAAAGGCAACTTCAGCCATCTTATTCATTCCCAAAATGCTTGCAAATCTCACAGGATTATTTTGTTTAGCTTGGCCTAGAAAAAAGACACACAACTGGACTAAAGACTGATAAATGAGGCCCATTAAACATGAGACACTTTGCTGATTATGCAGGCTGTTCTCATGAAAAGGCTGGGGCATAAAAATGGATTGGAAGTGATCTTTTAGTGTCCTGTTCCTCTTGTGTAAGTGCACACATTGTGCTTTAGTTATTTGCGGCTCATAAATATTAATAACAGTCTGGGAAATTAGAGTAAGGAGGATAGAGACAAGACTGAATGAAATGGGGACTCATTATTATTATAATTTGTTTTTTTTAAGCAGCTAAAAGCAAACATCCTATGCTCCAGACTTGTCAGGAAATACAGAGCGTTGTGAGAGTGCTGTACCTGGAGAAATACCAATGAGGGAGCGGTTAGACAGCGTGTTGCTGCCGTTGGATTTGAAGTAGACGGGGATTGAGCTGAGAATGGCCTGTAGGTACTTCTCCTGCTCCAGACTACTGGAGGATTCGGATGAAGAGACAGGAGCTAGAGACAGAAAAAGAGAGAGGAAGAGATGGTAACATGGAGAGAGAGAAAGAGAGAGATTAAAAACTTAGAGAGGAAAAAAAGAATGGGGCTCAGAAACAGTTCATTTTGAGAAAACAGATACAAGAACACTTGAGGTTTCATCTCTCTTCTAAATAAAACAAAGCAATATACATTATTATACATAAGAAATTCAATAGTACATTTTAACTAAAAGATCTTTGCAATGCTTCTGAATGTGCTATGAGGGTCCATTGTAAAGACAATTCAAATTAGGCCACATACAAACATGAATGCAAAGTTGGGCTCCCGAGTGGCACATCCACAAGGTGTGCGACGATTAAACCAGAGCTCACAAGTTCGAATCCGGTTTAATGCACACAGCCGTTAATGGCTGGGAGTCCATGGGAGCTAATTGGTTGGGCTCGCACGGGAGGGAGGAACGGCATCACTGCCCTGTCACTCACAGCAGTCAACAGCCTCATCAGCGTCTGTGAGCGAGGGGGCGGATAGCGCTTTCCTCTGAGTGTGTTAGACAGACCCCAAATACGCATTGCACCGCAGTTCAAAAATGCGTAACTGCTTCTATTCATATATATTTTATAGAATAAAATATATTCTATATTTTTTTTATGGTACTTTCTTTGATATTTGCACTGAGCAGGAGATGCTCTCCAATCTCGTTATACAACGTATAATGACAATAAAGGCATTCATTCGTTCATTCATTCATTCATTCAAAAAAAAAAAAAAAAGAGGCGGGTGCTAGCATTGAATGTCACGGAGGGGGCGTGTGCATGCTTTCACCCCTCCCTGGTTGGTGGTGGTCGTCTGATAGGGAAGGCAATACCTGATGGATGTGAATAGATAAGCCTAAATTAGGGAGAAAATGGGGGAAAATAAAAAAAAAGAATGCAAAGTTAAATATTTGTGTACTCTTTGACGGCTTTATAAAATATTTATGCTATTGTTATAAATGTGTTACAAGCGGCCAAAGTAGTCTAATCACATCATTTGTTGGGAAAGTTGTACTTGTAGTTCATTCCTAGTGTACGTAGCCTTGAAATTGCCACTTTCCCGTCTGAATGCAGGGATAAACCTATGGGTCATGTCTTGGAGTCCTGACACAATTCTTACATAAATTCACTAGTACTGCTATAATAAAGATATGCACAAGGTTTATAAGAGTTATAAATACCCTAAGAAGTTACTAACGGTATTTAAAAGATGATACCAATTTGAAAGCAGGGTTAAATAGTGATAAATAGGGGCAGCCGTGGCTTAATGGCGTGGGAAGCAGGTTGGGGACCGAAAGGTCTCTGGTTCGATTCCCAAACTGGCAGGAGAAAACATGTACCTGAAGTGCCCTTGAGCAAGGCACCTAACCCCCAACTGCAATGTGGCCCACTGCTCTGAGTGCGTGTCTGCTCATATATACTGTACATGGGTTTCCATAAGTTCTCAATGTGTGCAAGATGAAGTGTATTAGGAACACCAAAAGATGGTAGAGATCAAATACGCTCATTTGTCAGTGTTATAACAACCTTAAATCAATCTCAATAATAAAAAGAAACGTTAGATTAAACCTTGTAAACGTGAATTCATTTTTAAACACCTGTTGAGGAGGGGTTTTGAGACTTGAATAGTCCGACGAGGCTTTTCCCGTGAAAGCCACCAGCACGCAGCAGCACAGCTTTGGTGCGGGGGTGTTTCCAGCTCACTACAGGAAGCCGGTTGTGTCTGTAGCATCGTGCAACTTTCAGCAGACTGCCGTCCTGCACTGACTGAGGCACCACCAGAAGTGCGGGGTAACTGCAGAAGACATGGACATATAAACCAGTTTTATAGTGTTTACAGTAAACAGCAAATCCTATCATAAAGTTAGTAAAGTGTTCTTGTGTATAAACCCTTGACAAGAAAAAAATGTGAACATTTACTTCAATAAATGTTTAGCAGTTTGGCATAATGGCTTACAACAGTAGGGCTATGTTTAGAGATTGGCCAGGGTCAGGTCTATGTTTAGTGACTGCTCAAGGGGAGGACTATGTTTATCAAGGACTGCCCATGGTGAGGGCAAAGATCATCAGTGATTGGTCATGGACAGGGCCATGAGTATCAATGAACTGTTGTGGCCAGAGCCATGTTTTATCAGGAATTGGTCACGGGTGTGACTACGTTTATTGGTGACTGGTTGTAGATTGGACCATTGTTATAGTGACTGATTTCTGAATCCTGAATCCTGCTTTCTGTGATGTGAGCTGCACAGCAGTACTGCGTTACAAAGACTCAGTGAAGTGAGGAAAAAATGTTAGTTGTCAGTGGTCTTTTTAAGAAAAATTAAGTCAATAAAAGATTCTAAAAACTTTGCAAAATCTTGTGGACAAAGTCTTGAAGTTGGCAAAAATGAAGCACTATTAAGACCCAAAAATGCAACTGACATCAGGCTCAGTCCGATTCACACACCTCATGGATACCTAGAACGGTACGAAATGACAAAGCTGCTTATTTTGTTGGCTACCTGCTAGTTGGACATAGAAATGCAAGTATTCTCTTTTCAAGTGATTTAATGGCCACT
Source organism: Euristhmus nudiceps (assembly GCA_030068295.1). NCBI lineage: Eukaryota > Metazoa > Chordata > Actinopteri > Siluriformes > Plotosidae > Euristhmus > Euristhmus nudiceps. The sequence goes on along the minus strand of JAQNCB010000017.1, from coordinate 12,503,533 downwards.
TTTTAAAAGCTGCTTAAGACTAATTTTCATGCTCTGGCTTTAATTTGTCTTCATCATCCCTCATGTGCTGTTTATGTGTTTGAGATTAAACCTAATATCAAACAATGGTCTCCAAAAACACGAGAGGTTTGCTCAGGACAGGAACAAACCTTCTGCCAGAAATTAAAGTGGATCCTTTTCCAAAAGACATTACACACTGAAACACCTGGATGCTGCAGTAAAGAGACACAGCTGGATACACATTATCATGTCCAAAACACGACTACATTGTTAAAAGTAGCACTGTTCCTCAATGTCATTACTAAACAATATCAGGGTCTGACCCTAGACATTTAAAGCCAGACGTTCATACATGTTGGTTGTTGTTTTGTAAGCAGATAAAGGAGCTAGATTAACTTACTCTTCCTTATTAGCAACCATCTATGTTGAGTGCATTTTACTTGTTCCAGCTTCACTATACACAATACTGAATCATCATCAGAGCAAATAACTCCTATATTTTGGTTAAGAAAGTAACTGTAAGCATCCAAACTACAATAAACTTTGAATGTATACAAAAATGGTGATGATGCTCATTTAAGTTGTTTTTAGGTTCCACAACAGAAAATAATTTATCCCCTTTAATTCAGAAGATAGAAAAATAAACAAATAGAAATTAAAATAAATAAATAAATAAATAAATAAAGTGAGTGATAGCTGACCTACGACAAAGTGAGTAGAGTCTGTTAACTGCTGTGACGCGAAACTGCTCTCCGTTTTTGGAGCGTGAGGAACTGCCCGTGATGGTGCCCAAACCCAGTCTCTGGTAATCCCGGAAGCAGGCACGCTCCACTAGTTGCTCCATGGTGGACTTGTCCGAGGCCTTCAGAGTGCTGCTGGAGGGTGGCTCGCCCTCATCTGACACTGAGACACAAATCAATCATTTTAGATCACAACCTCTGACTGAACTCCCTTGACCTTCCTTTTATCCACAGAGATGGCAAGTCGCTCACCTGAGATGTCATCATCCTCGTTCCAGGTCATGCGGCTACCCCTTTCATTTTTCTTCTGCAGTGTAGACTGACGACCCATGGTGATTTTACTTGCTCGCCTGGCTCCTTTTACAATGGTTTTGGACAGCGTGCTGCCATAAACAACAGTAAAGAGATTTTTAGGACATTTTAAAACGGTTGAATGTAGCGCCACTACATGTTACGAGAGGCTGAAGGCAAACATAGCGCTACATTTTTATTTGCATTATTTTGTCAACATAACATATACATTGACTTTCCACAAAACAATTTAATTTATAATTGAATCTCTTTGAATTTATTTTATGGCGTGCATGGGTGCCAATATAATTCCATCTTCAGGTTTTGCAGGAATATGATGTATACAAGACCAACTCTACTCTCCTGATTGTCAGCATTATAAGCAATGTATGAATCTTTAGAAGATTTATATTTGGGCTCATACATGTGCAGCTAAATTTCATTAGTGAACCATTCTGCCACATTTTCAAGATTGAACGACAATTTCTTACAAATTAATCAAAATATGAGGCAGGATTTACAATGTGCTCATTGAAACTAATGTCAATGAGGAAGAGTTGAGTATGTGCTAGGTCAATACTGGATTTCTGCCTTTTCGGAATCTGGCTGCATTCATGTCCAGACGTTGTCTTAAATCTGGCAGCTTTTAAATGCAGATGTGACCAATAACAGCAAAGTGGGTATTAGGTTGGAAATTAAAACTAGCTTTTGGTTAGTTATGCCAAAACTGAAAACTGTGAGAGAAAATTTTGTATCATTTTAAAACAGGATACAAGCAAGAAAATGGTACCAATAACTCAAAATTAATAATTTTCAACTTATAGACATATAAACATGTTTTGATGACGTATTGCATGCTATCAGAGAAGTTTACTATGTCCGAAACAAATGTATGGATTTTACCTGCCATTTTCTTTGTCTTTAATAAGCAAATTTTTGTTTTGTTTATCAACTTCAAAAATGGAAACAAAAGCAGTCTATTCTGACTTCTCCCCAATAGTGAAAGGTTCATATACTGGATTACTTTTATAGAGGAGGACACTGATTTTTCATGTCTGTTGGCTGTCGATTCAAAGGCTTGCAAACTCCCAAGGCTAAAATTGATCTAGGTAAACTTACTGCAAAGTCAAAAGAACTACAACCAGAAACAAATTCCTCTTTCACATCCTTTCCCTATTAAAGTGCACTGAGGGGACTTCTTCAAAAACTTCTGTACTCTGTATATTCATTCAGGATAAGTGAAGTGTTCAAGTAACCTTTAGTTGTTTATTTACAAAGGACTATAAACACATTTCTTACATTTCAATCAAGATTTCTGAAATCTAATGTATTTTCGGTAATGCTGCTAGGCAATGAAAACTTGGACTAACCGGAAACCCATATTCTTCTCCTTCTGCTTGGGTAGGAGAAGCTGCGGAGGTGTCTGTCCTGCTGCAAAAGCAAACGTGCTGAAGATGGATTGTGGGTAACGGATCCTCTGCAGGTGCTTCCTGAATATGTCTACCATTTCAGAGGTCACCTCCTCATCGAACCCCACCTTAATCAGCTGAAAAGTATCACATCAGACAATCAGTTACTCATGAAACAAACTGATTTAACTCCTTGCGTGATTAGTGCATTCGAAAGATTTATCAGTTTGTTTACTGCCAAAAGATTTCTCAGCTGGAGCCAACACTTCATAAGGCAAAAGCAATCTGTAAAAATAATCAATGGAAAGTTTTAGAAGACACAAGACAGGCCTGGCTGAATTGCTCTTGAAATGGATGTTGTTGGTTTGGAGCACATTTCGTTCCTCAGGGATCTGGAAAGTGAATATCTTTGGACAGTGTGAGCTGGCCTCTGTAACCTTATGTGTATCCACTTTCTTTTTCATTTCTATCTCTGTGGTCTCCAAGGGGATGCGCTGACATTACAGAGAGACCCCCAATGGATCGCTGCGCTTAATAAAAGTCGAATAATGCATCCCAGACAGCCCAAGCACATATGAGAAAAGATGCCTAAATTACCCGCACTTTTACACACAGCCCAGTGTTATATAACATGTGTTATTAAAGAAACAGGAATGAGCCATAAAATCTTTATATAACATGAACATGACACATGTTGATGTGGTGCTCGGTTATTATGCAGCATAGAGCGACAAAGTGCAAGTTATCTCCACCACATAGCATGGATAACATAGCAAATAAGCCCTATTTGGGTACGTACTTTAATTACCACTGTGCTCTCACATACATGGTTTTATATTAGTGTTCCATCGTAATGTCTATCAGAACTCGTTTTCAGTTTATCAGGACTCAAAATCCTGTGTTTGATTTTGACCATTCAAGGTCACTCAAAGCCAAAGGGGATTATGCTGTTTAAAAGCAAGCATATAGTACAGTTTCCTATCTGTCTCTCACTGCAGTTATGGGTCCACGCCACTTTATTTCTCAAATAAAAGTAATTTAAAGCAAAACATAACCCTAATCCAAAAACTGAATGAATGTTTCCTCGGGACTTTTCCCTCACGTTTCAACATAGGAAAAAATGTGTATGTATTCTGTAATTATTATATTACAGGAGGAGGAGGCTAAGCTAAGCTAGGTAGTTAGATTTACTTAAAGACTGCAAGGCAGGGTAATTTTAGTGTTGGTTTGCGTCTGCTGACCTGATAAAGTCCTAGAGGACGAGGGACTCATCATGCTTTGACACAAAGTGGATTGCTGAACACAACTTTATTCAGGATGAGCAAAACACACCTATATTATGGCTAACAGAAGACAGAGTTAAGCCTTCCTTAATCGGAGGAAGCTTACTGACTGACTGAAAAAAAAAAAAAAAAGAGAAACAAAACCGAACACAACACAGAGTAATCCTGAAAACGGAGAATCCATGAAACAAAAATCACGACTTCACGAAATGAATCAGCAAAACCGATAAAAACAGGGCAGCTTATATAGCGTCCAAAACCTGATCAGATTGACTCGCCAAACTCTATTCAGCTGGAGAGAAGCGAATGCCACGACACGGCAGCGTGACGGCGCCCCCAAGTGACGAAATCGCGCAGCGGCATGACAACATCCATTCATTCATTTGCTGAACCGACTAATCGACAACCAAATTCGTCGGCAACTTTTTTATTAATCGATTTCTATCGTTTTTATCGATTTGTTGTTACAGCCCTAAAACAGTTACACAAGAACAAAAAGGTACACTTCTTCAAGATAATGATTATAGCTTGATACATTGTTTGCTACTGTTAGCATCATACAACTCCAGCATTATTGACACCCTTTCTAAAAATGGGTGCAATGTTCTACATAAAGATCCATATGTATTACATCATCCAAACCCCCTGAAGACACGGAAGAAGGGAGGCTCAATTAATTCATTTTTTTTTTTGCTATGGCAATAGCTTAGAGGTTTATGGTAAAGGTTAAAGATTACAAAGCTGAATAAATTTTAAGTTGTGTAATCATCCTGTTATTTTTCCCTTTAAACGGGTTATAAAATTACTGACACCGCTAAAAATTACAAAAAAAATGCAAAAGAATATAAATAACCCAGAAGCATTTAGTAAAGCTCAGTGGGTTAGATCTCACAGGGTGGAAACACTCGAGCTAAAATCTCATCATTTTTCATTCATTCCTAGTGTATTTTTTTGGTGAGTTTTATGTATCCAGCACTCCATTCCGTGACATCACAGAGTGTGTAGGTTTATTGACACACTAGCAGGACACCATGCCTGAGAGACAGTCAAAGAAAAATGACGATCGGCCCCCAAGCCTAGCACTGCTAAGTGGTTTGGCCATTACATGGGAAAACACAAAAAAAAGAGTCTGTACACGAACTTTATGCCTTCAACATTTCCATTACTGTAGTACCTGAAAGGAGGCGGACCTAAGCTGGAGACCTTCCTGCATGTTCTGCTGAAGTTGGTTCTGAATGGTGATCTTTTTGTCTTTGGTAAGCGTGGACACTGGAAAACTTCTAATCACAGGCTGTTCGCCGACTACTCAGACACACACACACACAGTCAGGCTGATGCACTCTTTACAATGTAAAGGTAAGTGTCAAGTTCTTAATAAAATGGTACTGTTCTGATTAATCTACAAAGTGTACAGTGTGCTGAAATCTGATAGCGGAAAGGTACTCGAGAGCTGGTGCATACCTAAAGCATCATGAGGAGTGCCTTTGAAGACGATGCGGTAGGTAGTGAGAAAGAGTGCGCCCTCTGCGGGCAGCATATGAGGACCTCCCAGTAGTCCACCTGTAGCGTCCTCACGTCCATCAGGATCCAGAACGACCCGCAACCCCTCGCTTACCAACTCCTCTCCAGGAAGCATCATGGGTCGAAGTATCTTTGGCTGTGGTGATAGATATCAATACTTATGAGAGCCTTGCTTAAGACCTTTTCTTTTCAGAATGACATTTCCATAAATCTCTTACACTGACAACACTTATTACACTGTTGTGACGACCTGGAAAAAAAATAAATAAATAAAAATAATTAACTAGAGAGCCAGTATAATCATGTGTAGCGATTCTTACTCAGAATCAGATAGAGACCTGGGTTTAGTTTTAGTTTCAGCAATATCATGTTTGTATTTGTCCGTGACAGCTGTTGTGGACAGTTAAGTCGCAGAAATTCAAGTGGAATGGCGAAAAAAAACAAAGCAAAAAAAAAAAAAAAAAAAAAAAAAAAAAAAAAAAACCCAAAAAAAAAAAACAAAGAGTGGCGGCAGCAGCAATGATAAACACATTAATGAGCTCTGGCTTTTACAACTTTCATCTGTTGCGATTGCTGGTACGATTCGTGACTCAAACAAAAATCTGTCTTTTTACATAAAAGAAAAAAAAAAAAAAAAGAACTGTGAATCCAGTAAAAATAAGCCTTTTACCAAGTTTAAAAACAACATTAAATGGTTTTAGCTGCAATATATAAACCAGGCAGTCTTCGTATGTGATAATGGCCCAAAACATTCTATATGAATGCATTCAAGAGAACGCATGTTCGTTTAGTGGGGATGGATGGTTAAACTTTTCTAGCAAAATTCACAGAAAACGGCGAGTCCGGCAAATCAGGATAGTGAAGATTATAATACAATTAATGCATTCAAGTTCCAGATCACAATTAAAACATGAACACACACAATCCATTTTTAATATCTGTAAGATTAATTTGTAATACAAGTCTTATAAATTTAGAAGACCTTTATTTATTTATAAAAGATTTTTGATGGAGGTGTTTCTTTTCCTTGTCTAATTAATTAATTATTCGGTCAATCATTTAAAAGTTCAAGTTAACAATCAATAAATTGGTGCCTTTTGCAGACGATTTGTGGGTATCAGACTGCATATGAGATTTAATAGCGTTAACACTCACTGTACCTGGCTTAAATGCTTTATATTCCAACTTAAACCGCTTTTGCTAGAATTTGCATTTCATAATTTCCTTCCTTATTTCATTTTTCTGACAATTTATTTTCTCTCAGCCTTCCATTGTGGCATCTGGTGTTATAGCAGTTTTGCACCTGCCACAGGCAATTAGTACTAACTGATTCCATGGTTTTTTTTCACAACATTGAACATATTTTAATGGTAAAAATATAATGAATGATAAATATATAATAAATAAAAATACTGCACAAAAGTTATCAATTATATATGGTATATTCAAAATAATTTTTTTCCTCTCATATCTATCTAAACTTTTCAGTTCCTGTGGGAATAAAATGTTCTGCTTTTTAATGACATTTCAGACTTTCATTTTCACAAAATCCATTTAATAACTTTAAATTCCCTGGAGAAACCCTGTAATACATCTTGCATTTTGATGGATAAAGACTTTGCTCACGGTTGATCAAAATATCACCGGACGTCTTGCAATCGCCTGTCCCGGTTGCACTGCTATCTGTAGTTTCAACTTTGAGACCAGCAGCCTTGTGGTGCCAGTCTTTTTTGTGGTTGTTGTTAAAGTTCATTGAACCAGTTCGAGATAAGGCTCTGGCACAAGATCGGTGGAAACAGATGTGAACAGTGCAAAAGGTATTAAAGTTCTGACACTTCAACAACCCCAATTCTCCTGCCTTTGAAAACAAGGTACCGTATTTCCCGCACTATAAGGCACACCTAAAAGCCTTAAATTTGCTCAAAAGCCGACGGTGCGCCTTATAATCAGGTGCGCCTTATATATGGATCAATATTGATTAATCATGGCT
>JAQNCB010000017.1:12474003-12484814 GCA_030068295.1 Euristhmus nudiceps | reverse complement strand
CACACACACACACCTTACATGATGTGACACCTAATGATGTAACCAGTCCACAAATGAAGTGTTCACCAAAATTCAGATTTTAAGACTAAACTGTAAAGACACTTTAAACTCCAAGTATTAAAGTCCAACAAACTATTTCCTGCCTAAAATGTTTTCATCCCCTTTATAAAACCATAAACAAATTAATTAATTAATTAATTAAACAATACAAAAATTACACCATGAGTAAACATTAACGGTAATTTGGCCATGCATATATTCTGATACCAAAATGTACTGCACCACTCTTTCAGAATACAACATTTTAAGGATTTTTTTAATTCATTTAATTTGTGGAAATAAAATTATGCTGTGTGCGGATGGATGTAAATCAATACCAAGCTGATACCATGAGTTTTCAAATGTACCATCCTCTCTTGGGTTTGGTGCAATGTTTACATTTAGGAGAACAATGTACCGGTACCTGACAAGCTGCTTTTCAGACTCCGGTATAAGAGTAAGCTAGTAACACCAGGAACTCCCAGTGTGAATGAGGTGTTAATGTGTTTTTAAAGGGCTACTGTGCGGCCTGGCGGGAAAGGCAGAACAAAACCTGACTCCAGAGATATCTATTTGGCTTGTCTTTATCCACAACATTCCCCAAATGGTGCACATATTATTGAGACTACAAAACTCTGGGGTTCCCCTGAAGTGTTGTTTTTGGTTGAGCCTGGGCGTTCTGGGCCAGGACATCAGACGAGTTCACCCACTCTGATGAAACATGCAATCGTGCCAGCTGGAGGAGGTGGAGAGGATATGGCACAGAAGTGGACCTCTAGAATACACGGCGTGCTGAGACGACACCCCCGGAGCTGTCAGCACCTTCCTGAGAGCTGCCTTGTATATGGAAAAGAAGCATGAGCTTGCCCTAGAATAACTCTTGGCACGAGCAGAGGACTAATTTAAACTTTATTTAATTGGCCGCTGGAGGTTGGGGAGTTATTTTAACAGGCCTGCGTCACCACTTTCCAGACTGGTGGCTCGTCTAAAATGACAAGCTGCCCGTCAGTAAACAGACAAGAATTCTATTGTTTTAACTGCACTACATTCCAACTCTAAAGCCCATTGCCTTGCCTGTTAGTGACAATGCTGTTGCTGCCACTCTCCCAGTCAGCTGCAGGTACTGTTGCGCGCAACAGCTTGTTCTTGCTGGCATCCAGAGGCACGAGCAGGTACACCATGAGGCTAGCGTAGTGGATGGCCTGACTGAACACCGTGCTCTCTTCACTCTTCACCAGCTCGAGCTGCTTCTCCTTGCTGAGGCTCGGCCACGTGCGCAGCTGTTCAGCAGCTAAGTCCATAGCTGTCCGTTCTGATCGGGCAGGGGCTGGCACTGAAGAGGAACCTGAATCCTGAACCAGAAAGAGAGACTAAGGGAATAGGAAAAACAATCTATGCACAGGTTGCCGAGTCTCTTGTGTAAATAATATTAATCAACTGCAGTTAGAAGCAATTTACACCATCTTAAAAGCATGAAAGCATAAATCTGTCAAATTCCAAGGTAAAATATGTACCGGGGTAGTATGACTTGAGAATATCGGCAATGATCACCTAACAGATCAAAAATTACATTTTATAGTGTTACCAGTTAGAAAGCATAGATGTAACTGTGCTCCACTGTGCTCCATGTGACAAGTGAACTCCGCCTCTTTTCTTTGAAATGTTGAACATATTGCATCACAGCATATTCATTCTGAGACACTTGGAGGAAATGCTACTGGCCAGCGTCTGCATACATGTGCTCACAGACATGTCTATGATTGGCTTGTGTTATTGTGACTGACAGGGAAAGCAACTATGCTGTCATACCCCACCCTGAGAGCACGGAGGGACAGGAGCATTTTATTGGATATCGTGGCAAGTTCAGAACAAGGCAGTGAATAGTTGATGTTTTTGCAGGATTACAGAGCCGACAAGAGTTTTGTCTGACCTTTTTCAGATCTCCCAAGTATGCAGACAGTGGCCGACAGCATTTCATCCAAGTGTTGTGTTGCAGCACGTTTAGCAGTTCGGAGAAATGAGATCGACTATACACATCCCACAGGAAGCATGCAGAAAGTGCTAACTGGCCAGGACCAAACTGTGGAGAACTTATGGCTGTAGTGGTGTAAAGATAATTTCAACTAATATAACAGCTTGTGTTAAGATAAAAAGTTTCCAACACCAGCTTTAAAGTCTTAAATCAGAGTACACTCATATCATTTAGCTCAGGGGTGCTCAATCCTGCTCCTGGAGAGCTACCTTCCTGAACATGTTCGCTCCAACCCTAATCATGCCCACCTGACCATCCATTCATCCAATCAAGGCTTCAGACTTTGAAATGAGTCTTCAGGTGGTCATGATTAGGGTTGGAGCGAACATATTCAGGAAGGTAGCTCTCCAGGAGCAGGATTGAGCAGCCCTGATTTAGCTTAAAGCTCAAAAACACATTAAAGTGGACAGCACCGCTTTGATGTCTTTACCTTGACTCTGACTGTGATGAGGGGCTTCTCTTCAGGGGCACTGAGGTACAGGTCTCTGATTTGGTTCTGCACCTCGGAGTAAAAAGTAGTCTCCCAGAATTGTTGACTGGTCCATATGGGGTGCTCCTGGATGCATGTGTAGGCAAACTGGTTCACCCCTGGCGCCAGTTTCTGCAGGTAAATGATGAAAAAAATATATATATTGGGTGCATATTTATCTCTGGCATGCTGCTCTGTTCAATTAAAATCAACCAAGAGATATATTTAAAAAAAAAAAAAAAAAAAAAAAAAAAAAAAAAAAAAGGCATGCTAGAACTTGTCAGAGCAACAAGTCAGAGTAGTTCACCGCCAACAGCTTCAGAGTGATCCATCATTCTGGGTGGTTACAATTTTCTCAACATGTACAAAAAAAAACGTGAGTGAAACAGGCACAACTCCCAAAAACCGGTTTGCATGTTTAAGCACTCGGGTGCATATAACAATAAAACTTTTGCTAAGACACAATAAAGCTGTACTCTAAAGATATATTTTTAAATAACAATTCTGCTTACACAGAGAAATTATACTTGATTCTACCAACACCGACTGCACTTTCTGACAGAGAACTACATTAGAGACACTCTTGTCTAACCCGATAAGCCACAGTTCCAGAGAGTTACACGTCTGCAAACCAGAGGTATGAGGGTCGGGCTGAAGTTTGCAGCAATGGAGGAAGAAAGAAAAGGACTGAGAGAAGACAATAGGGATGTGAATGAAGAGGAAAGTGATGAAAGATGCCTCTGGTAATACTAATGTGGTTCTAGATTACCCCCCAAAATAAAAAGGTTTAGAAGCGCTACGCTCCACATAGATTATGTCCTAATTGACTTGCCACACTTCTGGACAATGCTCCGGCCTGCAGTATTCATTACGGTTCATTCACAGTTAAAGTGTATATATAACAGAGCAAATATCTGTATTAAAAAATGCATTAGCTCAGTGATCAAACAATGGATGAAATGCCAAGCCGACAATCAATACCAAAGACTGAAAGGAGAGTAAAACCTTAAAGAATTCAGACAATTATTTCTTTCTATTACAAAAAGAAATCCAAGATTAACTCTCAAGTCTGACTGATCATTAATTGTGTCTTCGGTCCATCTGTAAAATCTAAAAATGACCTCCACTCGAATGCACATCAGAGCCAAACACATACGTGTCCATCGGAGTTCTTAGTCAAACTCGAAAAAACGTTTAGTCATCGATCACTCAGCGATGGTAAACATGCCAGACAGCTTTGTCTCTGAAACATTTCCACTGTTGTCTCAACTGCTGTTAGGGACCACATTTTGAATTAAAACACTGAGCTTACATTCAATTTTTACTAATTTGATAAACAAGGTAATCCAGAATGGCACTGCACAGAACAGAGCTTTCTGTAAGGTTAGAGGTGATGTGAGATGTTTTTAAAATTCAAACATTTCACTATAATAGGAAACTCGGGCAGTATCAGCACTCAATAACAGTCTAGTATAGTACATACAGTATGTATGTGCTTTAACACACAATGCTACTTTAAAAATAACAGTTACTCAATTATACTAGTATAATTTTTCAGGAAAGTTCATGAAGTCCGAAATACCACATGCATTTAAAAAGTGCCTTGTCTGAATGCAGGCCCCAGTAAAATTAATAAAAAATATTACATTTCGTAAAAATCTACACAACATTTTGCCAAATCCTGCTAACAAACATACACACACATCGCAGAAAAAAACTCTATGGTGTAGGTAATGAAAGCTCATTATGTAGGGTACACTTACTTCCAAAAATGTATTTTTACAAGAGAGATAACTTTAAAAAGTATAAACTCTGCTACACTGTCTGACCAAAATTAGGTCAAAGTTTATTTTCTAAGCCTGCATGATGCATACAATTTCAGTAACAATGTTTTCTAATTGTTGTTATTAGAAGGTAGTCCCCATGTCCTTGGGGAACCTGTACAGAGACGTAAGCATTCTTCCCTAAATATTGCTCTCTGTCACAAGGGTTCAAACCAACCACATTTTGAAAACATTTTGAAACAGTTTATGCTGCTTTGCACTGTCTGGAATGTAGGCTGTAAGGTATTGAACACAAGGCTCTGAATGCCTCCAAGAAGATGAATCAGGTCTTGTTCAGCTCACAGAGTCAAGCGGTCAAAAGCGATTAGGGCTGCTTGCTCCATGCTCCCGAGGATTAACCTATAACAGCAGAAAACAGAAAAGAAAAGGCGGCGGTGGAGTTTTGCTTAAGCAAGGAGTACACCAAAGAACAGTGAGTGGATGTGTTCATCCTCTTGTCTTTTTCAGATGTGACAGAGTCAAGATGACCTTCTCCAGTCACACAGCCTCCAGTTGTTTGGAGAATGTGAGGCTGGATTCTTTTGCCAGCAAAATGGAATGCAAAAAGAGAAAGAAAAAAGAAAAAAAACACAACTACATACTATCTTTTCAAGAAACAAACCTGAGAGACAATGGGTGTCTTACGGTAAATGTATGACTTGTATGATGAAGTGAAAGGAATGCACTGTTTAGACTTGACTTCTATAAACACTGAATCACTAAATCAGGAGTAGTTTTGAACTAACCTCATTTACACAGTACTTCATTAAAGGAAGGGTGAATTTGTATGTGTACATAGGACTGTATATTCAATTACTGAAGAAGAATTACCCTGCAGTGAGAAAAGAACAGAAACCCTGTTTACTCTGCTTCTACAATGGAGGTCTAAATGCATCTGAAGGATTATTTCGATAAACAGTACTTAAGGTTTTACCCCAAAATTGTGTACCCAGACATAATTACTACAAATTTAAGTGTTACTAATGACTCTATGACACTAACATTGGGGCTGGTGGTGTAGTGGCTAGTGTGATGTGCTCATGATCAGAAGGTTGTGTGTTTGAATTCCCATTAACCCCTCCTGTGCCAAGAGCCCTACTCAAAAGTCCACCCAGCAGAATAAATTGATACCAGTAAAATTCTGATGAAGGTAACCTGCAATGGACCATTCTCCCATTCAGCAGAAATCAAACTCCAAGTCGCTTAAAGCAACAGAAACTGTGATAAGCGCTAGCATTGTAAGCTACCACGCAAGACGTAACAAGCTCAGCAGACTTACTTTACTAACTCTATGCATCCATCCATCCACTTATCTATCCAGCCACCGACTCATCTATATATTCATCCAACCATTTACCAATCCACACACTTTTCCATCCATTCAACTATGCTTCCTCCCAGCCATTCATCCAGCAGGCAACCCACCTACTATCTGAACTCCCTATCCATCAGTGTCCTGGGGAAGTTGCACCCAATCCTGACTTTGTAAACTCTAAATGACCTTAAAGTTGAGTTGAAAGTGTATAGTTGTGACTTAGTTGTCTCGTTTTTGCTTTTGTACACAATTACGGTAGTCTCGAGGCTACTGGAAACCATCATTTTGGATATCGTTTTTCAAAAAAAATAAAAATAAAAAAAAAAAACCAGAGATGAACAGAACATAGTTTGGTGTGCATTAATTCGAATAGAATACAAGTCTTGTCAAATATTTCCTCACGGTCTGCTAGCTGTCCAGATACATAATACACTGATAAGGATCAGGCATTTGTAGTTGACTCTGTCGAGGTGAAACAAAGGTACCATGCACCAGACTACACAAAGCTTCTTAGCCAATCAGCAAAAGGGGACCATGCAGCTGGTGGTTGGCTGACGGTGAGGTATTGGTGTTGGGCACTAAAATACTGTGAAACACTGAAAGGAAGGGATGTGCATTTGTTTGGCAGTCAGGTTCGAATATCAGCAATCCTTTCTCAGAAAACACTTTAGTGCTTCTCTAATTTGAATACACCTTTGTTTTTATATGGGTGCCTGCAGAGGAGTTGAACAAAATTAGATATTTTATGCTGAAAAATATTTGTCTCTAGAACTAAAACCAAAAACTAAACTAAAATCTTGAACCAAACAATACATTTACCCATGATGACAAAATGACAAAAAAAAAAAGCTACACAATAACATATGCTTAAGACGTGGAGCAAGGCAGAGCAAGGAAGCATGTCTGATTTGAGGTAGAGAAAATCTTGACAAATAAGACATTTAAATCCCCATACAGGCTAAACCGAGACCGAAAACATTCAAACTATCATACTGCACTGGCTAAAGGTTGAAGCATGACAATGCAGAGTCATGTCCAATTCGTTTTTCACTGTAAGATCTGAAACATATTCTCATGAGGTTTAACAGGCTGAATGCACACTTGGCAAAACTGTAACTTCTGACTCTTAAATTTTGTTTTAACATTTCAGTGCTGCATCCATTTTTCCTTTTGCTCACAGCAAGATACAGCACATTTGTCTTAATGGAACACAGCCTGGGGTATAACCTTTTTATTCTTGGGGCACCAAGGGGCACATTTCACTTGGGGTACATCTCAAACTGTAATTTAAATGCTTTTTTTAATCGGAATTTTATGTGATGGCTCTGTAAAGTAGTCCAAGTTGGTGAAGTGAAATGAGAAAAATACACAAATACTTTTTAAAAAATAAAAATTGGCATGTACATATACGAGGGGTAGTCAAAAAGTTCTCAGACAAATGCCATAATTTCTTTATGACATTTGTCTGAGAACTTTTTGACTAACCCTCGTATATTCACCCCCTTTGCTATGAAGCTCCTCAAAAGTTCTGGTACAACCAATTACCTTGAGAAGTCACCCTTTTCCTAAGGGCCACAGAGGCCGCAACACCACTTAGCAAGAGGCATCACACCATGAAAACCAAGGTGCTCGCCAAACAAGTCAGACAAGGTTGTTGAGAAGTACAAGTCAGGGATGGGTTATAAAAAAAATATCCAAATCTTTGATGATCCTCCGAAGCACCATCAAATCCATCATCCTCAAATGGAAATAAATGGTACCACAACAAACCTGTGAAAAGAGGGCCACCTACCAAAACTTACAGACTGGGCAAGCAGGGCATTAATCAGAGATTGCAGCACAGAGACCAAAGGTAACCCTGAAGGACCTGCAGAGTTCCACAGCAGAGACTGGTGGATCTGTGCACGGGACCACAATAAATGCCATAGAGCTGGGCTTCTTGGAAGAGTGGCCAGAAAAAAGCCATTACTTGGTGTTAAAAATAAGACTGCATATTTTGAGTCTGCCAAACAATCATGTGGGAACTCCCCAAATGTATGGAGGAAGGTGCTCTGGTCAGATGAGACTAAACTTTTCGGCCTCCAAGGAAAACGCTATGTCAAAGCCCAGACCTCAATCCAATTGAGAATCTGTGGTTAGACTTGAAGATTGCTGTTCACAAGTGGAAACCGTCCAACGTTAAGAAGGTTGAGTAGTTTTTCCTTGAGGAACAGGCAAAAATCCTAGTGGCAAGATGTGGAACAAGATGGAGACTTATCAAAAGGGACTTGCAGCTTTAATTGCCGCAAAAGGTGGCTCTACAAAGTACTGACCTTAGGAGGGTGAATAGTTATGCATGCTGAAGTTTTGAGTTATTTTGTCCTATTTGTTGCTTGCCTCACAATAAATAAATAAATAAATAAATACATTTTTAAAAAATTACATCTTCAAAGTTGTAGACATGTTCTATAAATGAAATGATGCAAACCTTCAAACAATCCATTTTAATTCCAGGGTGTAAGGCAACAAAACATGAAAAATGACAAGGGGTAAATACTTTAAGACACTGTACCCTATGCAGGGTGCATGAAAGGGACTTGGAAGATAACTCAATTTACAATATAACAAATAATAATAAAAATCAATTTTGGAGGAGTCCAAAAGTCACAATACAATATAAGGCCAAAAGGAATGTTATTTTTGTTTGCCACGACTGGCTGAACAACTCCAAAGATAAACAAACTTTTTTTTTTTTTTTAAATAAACGATTTAGCACTGTAATACTGGCTATGAAATATATTTCAAACAATACTTTTTAATATTTTTTTTTTTCACCAGCACTTCCATGGTGAACATTCCTCATTTCCACTTGAAACATCTGAAATCGCAGGACAAGTTTATTTTAAAAAACCTACCGTATTTTCCGGATTATAAGTTGCACCAGAGTATAAGTCGCATCAGCCAAAAATGCATGATAAAGAGGAAAACAAACATATACAAGTGGCACTGGACTACAAGTCGCATTTTTTGGGAAATTTATTTAGTTTCTAGTCTAATGTGAAGTACCTCAGTAAAGTAAATATCTTTCATAATTTATGCATTTTTACAACAACATGAAATTGGCAGGACTCCCCGGTTAACTTAAATTCTGGTGCTCAGTTTTATTTGTATTTATTTAACACTCATTTGCCAAATTTTGCAATATCATAATTATTTTTTTATTTGATTTTGGTCCTCGGAGTTGTTTTATTGTGGTGTTTGGCGTTCGGAGTTCTCATTTTTTTTATTGAACTACAGTATCGAAATACTCTTGAAATAAAATAAAATGCATATTAGCTATGAACAATTGTATAATATATAATCTTCTGTGTCATTTTTATCAAGGGTTGAACTCACTGAGATCAGACACGCTTTGTCTAGTTAATTTTCTGTTTGGCTAGTAACTTTGTTAGGTAACTAGTTCATCTGGCTGTTAAAAAAAAATATTAACACAGTCGCACTGGAGTATAAGTCGCACCAATGGCCAAACTACGAAAAAACTGCGACTTATAGTCCAGAAAATACGGTAAATAAAGTAACTAATGTTAAAAACAACCACAAGAGACTTTTGACTGTAATAACCCACAGTTTAAGGATATCTTTCAAAGGACAAAAATCCTGACTTTATACATGAAGTTAAACACAACCTAACAAAAGAATCCAGCAGGTCCACAAGTTTTAAACAGTGGGCTGAGTGCTGAAATGCTTCCTGTGCATGATGATATGCAGACCATCAAGATATCCTTGACCACAGACAGTAACAAGGAAAAATGACTCTAGAGCTTGCTCGGCAAACCTGAAGAGGGAGAAAACCACGAGTAGATACGTTTACAACACAAACAAACAGAAAAAGGTTGCGGTGGAGGCAGCCACGTTTTTTTTCTAAAGCCGTAAAAGTGCCTTTAGCTACTGAGCTGCTGAAAGTCATAAAAGTATCTGCAGGTCTGAAGTTGAGATTTCAGCATGGACACAAATAACAAGAAATAAGTTATATTATTATATTAAATAATAAATACAGCCTAAATATCTACAGCAACTTTAAATCTTTGGAGCCAGCATAAATAAAATAAAGTATAAGGACCCTAATTATGGTAAGGGTATGTTATCTGATTAATGAAGCTGTGTAAAAGTACGTTTTTGAGAAAGGTGATAGAACTTTGGATGTGAAAGTTTAACCGAGTTTCTTTCATGGATGAGGACCAAATATTTCCCCAGACACGCACACACATGCAAGCGCTATCACATGGACGGTGTGTGTTTGGGGTAATTGAGTGAGCAGAAGGAACAAGTTGTGAGCCATAAATAAGATCAAAATCACTAAATGCCAGAATCTGTTATAATCACCATGTCTCAATGAAGTCACGTAGTGCTTCTCTACCAAAGGAATCTGAACCCAGAATCTGTCCATCTCACTGTGCATGTGTGTGTGATTGCTTCACATCGCGTAACGCTACCTGTTGAGAGGCACCTGGGTAAATAGTGATAATCCTGAAGAGGCATGTCGTTTACATCAGGGAGTGCATGGTGCTGTCATGCGTCTGACTTGCAGGATGAACTGCTGAGCAAGAAACATGACTCTCTTGTAAGGGCACACAGACTGGGGTGCTAAAACTTTAATCTTTGGTTAAAACGATACAGATGCCTTTGAGGTAAAAAAAATTAGCATGAAACATAAAAAAAAAAAAAAAAAAAGCACGAGGTACACTGGTATACCCTATGTACCGGTAGTATGCATAAAGTTCACTCCAGAGAATTTTCAAAAGTAAGCAGACACCATAATTTTTAAAGATTTATATACGGATACACATGTACATGTTGATCCGGTGGGTAGTGGTTAGGGTACACGACCTCTCATGTACAGGTGATTGTGGGTCCGAATCCCTGTGAAACCTCCACCCTGCCAAATCCTCTGGGAAAGGTCTTAACCACAAGTGTGCCTCCGTCCACCCAGCAGTATAAGAGATCTTTATTGTCACTGTTGCATGAAAAATGAAAATCTGTTTGGCAGCCCTTTTTTTAGCAGCTATTTAAAAAAGAAAAGAACACAAAACACCCAAGGAATACACTAAGGTATACATGTGCATATACAGAATTTTCCAGACTATACGTCGCTCC
>JAQNCB010000017.1:12440504-12453399 GCA_030068295.1 Euristhmus nudiceps | reverse complement strand
ATAATTATGTGTAAAAATTTCATATACAAGTCGCACTGGAGTACAAGTCGCACCCCTGGCCAAACTATGAAAAAAAACGCGACTTATAGTCCGGAAAATACGGTAAGCTGTAATAGCTGTTCTGGTATGTTAGATCTAACACATTATTACGATCGATTCACTAGTTGTGTTCGTTAAATTGTGAATTGAATCACTCTTACATTGTCAAATTATCAATTGTCATCTGCTAAATAATATCAAAGAAATTAAACTTGCCGGATACGAAATGTTCGCTACAGAAGCGAGTATATTGCGTGGGTGTCCAGTCTTCACGTTTTATTGTCGAAATGCATCTTTCTCTTCTCGACTTTTCAGCTGGAATTCTATAGAAAGCAACTTTTGAAACCCCATCACGCATATTATTGCAGCCCACGGCACAACACGTTTCTGGCATTGTTATACTAAGAAATAACCGTGACAACCGAATGACCCTTTTCATAGTAGCTCCCCTATTTCATGCATTGTTGAGTCCTTTGTTTATCCGGCAATATGGCGGAGTAAATAAATCGTGACGTCATGCGCAGGAGCTCTATAGGTGGTGCTGTTGAACGTCGCCCACTATGTCTAGCTACCTTAATTAGAGAGGAGTAAACAAAACTTGCCTCTAGGGCGTTGTACAGGCTATAACACAAATAAATATACACAGAGCCAAGCAGATGACACAAACTCCCAAAAAGTAGCATCTTACACCTTTATTGAAATCCACTTTTAGATTTAAGGGTTATTAACTTCCTTTGCTCACTCTCTCTCTCTCTCGTACTGCCTCTCTCTCTTTCTTTTCTGATTGCCCGTCAGCTCAAATATGTTACTCTGTTGTTGGATTTGTTTTGTGCCTGAAGGAAACGTATAATAATATTCGGCATGTCTGAGCCGGTATATGCATCACGTGACTAAAAATTTCCTGTTAATTCTGACATAAGCCCCAGGCATGGCGACAACAGTAAATTACTGCAATAGGATTGCCTGTGCGAGTCAAAATTGCTCAGAAACATCATGTTAAAATAGAATATTAGTTAGTCTTTTTCTTTAATCAGAATCAGATGCATTGTAGTGGTTACTGATTGGCCCTGATTGAAGCTTATTATAAATCTGTGGGGTGGACTGAAGACCAAGGTCCATGCCAGAAGACCATCAAATCGGGAGGGGCTTGGGAGATTCGCCAAGAAGAAGAAGAAAAAAGGACTGAGATTTATCATAAGACAAGTCTGAAACTTGTTGAAAACTACATACAACATACAACTACAGGTTGTTATCCAGAAAAAAGGATACACAATTGACTATTAGCACCAGGGGAGAAAAACTTGGATCACTTGAGAAAATTTTGAAGGAAACAATATTTTATGGGCCGTTTCACAGTCTTCTAGAGCACTGTGGACACATACAGTCATGGACTAAATTATTGGCACCCCTGGAATTTTTCCATAAAATACACCATTTCTCCCAAAAATTGTTGAGATTACAAATGTTTTCAATATCGATGCGTTTATTTCTTGGATGTGCATTGGAAAAACACAAAAAATCTGAAGAAAAAAGCCAAAATTGGCACAATTTTACACAAAACTAAAAAAATGGGCTGGAAAAATTGTTGGCAGTCTAAACTCAATATTTGGTTGCACACCCTTTGGAAGAAATAACTGAAAGCAATCACTTCCTATAACCATCAACAAGTTTTTTTGCACCTCTCAGATGGAATTTTGGACCACTCTTATTTTGCAAACTGCTCCAGGTCTCTCAGATTTGAAGGGTGTCTTCTTGCAACAGCAATTTTGAGATCCCTCCATAGGTGTTCAAAGGGAATTAGATCTGGACTCATCGATGGCCACTTCAGAACTCTCCAACCATTTCTTGGTGCTATTTGAGGGATGTTTTGGGTCATTGTCCTGCTGGAACACCCATGACCTCTGACGCAGACCCAGTTTTCTGACACTAGGCGCTACATTGCGGGCCAAAACATTTTGATAGTCTCCAGATTTCATGACTCCTCGCACACTGTCAAGGCACCCAGTGCCAGAGGCAGCAAAACTACTCAAAACATCACTGAACTCATTGAACCTCCACCATGTTTGACTGTAGGCACTGTGTTCTTTTCTTTGCAGGCCTCATTCCTTTTTCTGTAAAAAGTCAAATGACGTGCTTTTCCAAATAGCTCTACCTTAGTCTCGTCTGTCCACAAAACGTACTTCCAGAAGGATTAAGGCTTACTCACGTAAAACAAGACTAAGGTACAGCTTTTTGGAAAAGCACGTCATTCTACTGTTTACAGAAAAAGAATTACTACTTACAAAAAACAGCAAATTAAAAACCTTTACTTCTGACCCCTTTGGGACTGGTTTCTTTAAGAAACTGTGAAAATGCCCTTACACGGTGCCAATAACCTTGTTCTCATCTGTATACATAGTGTGTGGAGACTGCTTCTTAAATGGCTACAATCAAGATTACAGCATTCACCTTGGAGCTCGTTGTAGTAATGAAACCGGCTGACAGCAAGTGCCACAGGAATGCGCAACCCAATGGATTTGCTATGAGCTCGCTCGCTTTACAAGAAGTTGTGCAAAAAGAGAAGAATGTCTGCCGCTAAGTTAACCTGAGATGACCCCAACTGCAACTCCAATACAAGAAAACAGGTGAGTCCTATGTGCTTTCAATAAGCAAAAACAAAGCCAGGAAGACTCATAGCATCCACATTTACCCACATACACAGTAGAAACAGATTCTGTGCGCTGATCTCAAAGCACAGGAACAAGCACGTGGTCATGACAAAGAGAAGGACCATGAGTATGATGTCGACCATCACTTTATCTCAAAGACAACAGCTGTTATAAAAAAAAAAAATAAAAAAAAAAATCTATTAGGTTTTTAAGAACTCTCTCTGATCACTTGGTGCTATAGATGGCGGGTGCTGATTTACAGGGTTGAGGCATTACAGTTGCCCAAGTCACCAAGTCTATCGGTCTGCAGCTTGTTTCCACAGACATAGACTGCCTCCAAGAGCTCCAACAGGTTCCTGAATGTCTGTGCATAAATATCCAGCTGACTTAGTGCACATATGGGTGCAAGTCATTCAAAGAAACACAGTCACGGGTTTTAAAGAAGGCCGAACGGGGGAAAAAAATGTTACTTCCACATGGACATCACCTCTGATCTAATGTGCAGCATAACGTGTTTAAAAAAAATTTTTTTTTTTAAATGGATGCAATGAAGGAACTAACAAACTTTTCACACAAAGTAAAAAACAAGCCAGGCCTCTGTGCATGGCGGCTGCCTGCCAGGGCGACATGTGGATCCCATAACGGCTTGACCTCGCTACGAGCATGCATAGGAATGCAATGCATTTTTCACAGAAAGACAAACCGTAGCCTATCTATTTACACTAATGAGCTATTATGCTCCATTACAACATTGTACAACACTGACATGTGGGACAAGACCACTGATAAGCCAAAAATGTGGAGCAGATCTCTTTCGTTTTTTGCTCCACACGGCTGTGTTTGAGCGCGCTCATTTTTAAGCATCGAGGTCACTACATGTGTATCTCATAAACAAGTCCTGGCACTGCCGCTGACTGTCGTATGTCAGCAGTTTCTATGTCGACCCTCCCGATGAAGTAAGGCGGCGAGATCGCTCGACATGAGATATGAAAACAATTAAACAGAGCAAGTGATTTGCTATTTCTGTTACTTTTCCAGCTCATCTGAAACTAATCCATCCACTCCTGCTTCCTTGCAAGGACATCTTTTCTGGTGTTTTTTTAATAGAGGACCTAGTTTGGAATTATATTCTACAGAAGTGAAAATTAAAGTAGATTATTAACTTAAAAAGGAATCTGAAATGATTAAAAACAAATTCTTGGCCAGACATGCACCGATAGTACGTGAATAATATTTAGACTGCATGTTTCAAGAAGGATTTTATTATCTACTATGTAACCAAACAGTGCAATGCTTTGGAAAATAAAGTCTGGTTGGAAAATATGAAAAGAATTAAAACTATGCGTGCGCTCCAAAAACATTTTTTGTTTTTCATTTAAAATGGTGTTCGTTATTAAAGCTGCTACAGGTGCTGAGTGCAAATCTGGAGGAGTTCTCTAAACATTCAACCGAATGTTCTCGTATACAGGGATCCCTCACTTTGAGGTTAATGGGGGGTCGAGACCCTACGCGAACACTGAATTTCCGCAAAGTAGGATCGACCCCCCTGACTGACGTATACATACATGTATATATAATATCATTAAATACATATTCAATGCTAGAAATGCTTATAATAACAATTAAGCATTCAAAAATAATGCATAAGATGTAAATAAAATATAAATATTAAGTAATAAGATGGGTTAGGGCTAGGGTTAGGGTTATGTAAAATACATATGTGTAATTGTACATAGATATAAATGAAGTGTAAGAAATGTGTTTTTAGAACTTTTAACGTAATTTTAATTCTGTACATACGTGTAATTGTACATAGATGTAAAAGTGTAAGAAATGTGGTTTTTAGAACTTTTAACGTAATTTTATTTAGGCTCTACTCACTTTCCTTGACTTCAGCCTCTTCTGTCACATGAATGCTGGGAAATTTATCTCGACCAATCAGCTTGCGAGATTTCAGAGCCGATTCCCAAACCAAATTCCAAACAGGAGTCGGTAGTTACCTTGCAGCCTTTCCCTTAACCTTCTCTCTATTTAAGAGTAAAAAGTTAAGGGAAAGGCCACACGTTCACTACCAACTCCGGTTTGGGACTTGGCTCTGAAGCTGATTGGTCGAGACAAATTTCCCAGCATTCATGTAACAGGAAGAGAAGAGGAGGCTGTGATGAGAATTCGAAGTCAGAGTCGAGACAACCCGAGAACCGAATCCGAGTCAGTAGCCACCCCTCGCAGCATTTTCCTGGAATTTCTTCCCTATTTTTCCTTATTTTTTTCCGATGAGTATTTAAAAAAAAATCCACGATGCACTGAAGCTGCAGAACCTGATGCGCGATATAGCAAGGGATCACTGTATGCTCATTAAACTGAATGTGACACGGGGGAAGATTTATGGCTGCGCAACTGTAAAAAGCAAAAATATGGATGTTTTAAGCAGTGACTGTGTCATTGTAGTAAAGTTTTACCTGCTATACCTATTGAAGGGTCATTCCTTAAAATGCCCAATGCTGATTATGTCCAGCAGGAGGAGACTGGAGTACAGGGTGGACATCAGGGCAATTTCTAAAAGATATCGAATATCGACGTCGAACGCTGTGTAAAGCTAACCATGATAGCATATATGCATACATTCATTTCATCGTATATCCAAGAACAGATTGAACTCGCTGGATGAAATATCTATTGCGTTTAACATTTCCCCAGCGTTGCATTCTATACCATCTGTCATGTGGCTTCCATTACGTTTCCACGTGCAGGTAACCTAAAATAAAAGTCTTGGCAGGGGAGGGAGGAGACGTGGTTGGGGAAATACAGCCTGTTGAACGTTCTTCAATATGTTATCTTGCATGTTATGAATCAAAAGCATTCCTTGTTCATTCCACAATTGTAAATCTACATGGACGCTGTTTAGCGCGCCGTATGATCGGCTATGCGATTCGTCATTGGTTTCAAGTGCCTTTGATGGCAAGGAAATCGGCCATCTAGCATGCTTAAATTGCAAAACAATAATACCAAAAAAAAAAAAAAAAAAAAAAAAAAAAAAAAAAAAAAAAAAAAAACCCACAACCTGCACCTATACATCACTGTGTGTACATGAAAGACACATACTTTTCATCAGCACATACACATGAAGGCCGGGGTTTACCAAGGGTCAGAAATCTAACGAGGTGATATACCAAAGAATTTACAAATAGTGCAGAGGGAGTCCAAAGCACATTATAGAGTGCATATTTGACCTCCTATCACAGACACAAAAAAGCGTGAACAGCTCGAGCCACGGTACCCCTGACTGCTTTTACAGCTCCCAAATCCACTGACCTGCAGTGCTGCAGCACTTAAGTCCACCAACAAATGCAGATGTTAGGACGAATAACCTCAGGCCAGTTCGGAGCACCGAAATATGCCAGGAACTCAGAGTGTCTCCATAAAAGTGGTGCACTAGTAAAAAAACGGCGCCAAACAGTTAAAACCCCCCATCCTCGTCATGTATAGCTGTAAAAGCAAAGGACGAGCAGTCGGACCTCGTTATGCTCTGACTGATGGCAACATGACAACTTACAGAAAAATACAAGAACATTTACGAGAATATTTAACAGCACATTGACTGTTATGCTATTAGAATAACAAACAAAAAATAGAAAGAATGGCAGAATCACAGAAATTTCTCTTTCAGTCTCTCTCTTGCTCTCTCTGTCCTTCTCACTTTCTCTCTCTCTTTTTCAGTCTGAGTCTGTCTTTCTTTATCCTTCACTATCCTATCCTTCATTTTCTCTCTCTCTCTCTATGGGTGTCTCTTTCAATCATTTTCTCTTTTATGATCTCCCTTTATCTCTTTGTGTCTCTTTTAGTCTCTCTCACTGTCTTTTTCAGTCTCTCTCTTTCCCTCTGCCTTGTCTGGTCTTTCTTTGTCATGTTGTCTTTCTCTAGGTGGGTCTGTCTCAGTCAGCAAGTAAAATTTGGTGATTTGTTTTCTTAAACAATTATATAATATGAACTTGCTTGAATTACCGTATTTTCCGGACTACAAGTCGCAGATGTTTTTTTTTTTTTCATAGTTTGGCCAGGAGTGCGACTTCTACTCCTGTGCGACTTATATGTTAAATTATTAACACATTATTATATAATTTTATTTTTTATACACAGGCAACAGCATTTTAGAAGGCTCACTCAGATTTCCAATGATCCGGAAAGACAGCACATTTATTGTGAACGTTTTAAGTGGTAATATTAAACACAGAGTATTAAAAACATTAACAGGATTAAAAACAGGATTTCAGTTGCTGAAAAGCGCAGTGAGACAACATCACAGCGAACTTTCTCTCCATCGGCTTCTGAGACATGTAAATAACAGAGGCTCCTCAGCTCGTCACGTCATGTTTTAGTTGCCAAAGATCCATTTTTAGTGTGTCATCGTCACGTTGTTGTCATCCAAAAAAAGGTGCATTAACAAACTTATTTAAACAACACTGCCCCCAAAATGCGACCTATACTCCAGTGCGACTTATATATGTTTTATTATTATTATTATTATTATTATTATTATTATTATTATTATTATTATTATGCCATTTTTGGATGATTCGACTTGTACTCCGGAGCGATGTATAATCCGGAAAATACGGTAAAATATAAACTTGATGCTTCGTACATTCAATTATATTCATGAATTACTACAAATAGTTCCAATACTGATACAACAAACTGAGAGTGAGCTAAATTAATAAAACCATAGTGCACATATCTGCACATGCCTGTACCAATGATGTAGTGTCACAACTTTCAAAACCTGCTTTAATTCATAAACATACCCTAGTTCGAGCTAAATGTTCTCCTACTCTGTATTTGTGAGTGAAAGTTTGTAATGCATCCCACCTGAAGGGCGCAGTTCATCATGCGCACTATGTGGTCAAACTGCTGGTGGTCCATGATGGCCCGGTTCAGCTGCACATGTAGACTGAGCTCTTCAGTGAGACACTGTCGAGCTGATTTGCTTTTCAGGGCTCGCAAGGCCGCAGGGAGAGCCTGGACACAACATGAACAACACCACCCAATACAGATCTCACTCAGCACCAACCATCGATCAAATAAATAAATAAATAAATAAATAAATCAACCGTTAAACCCTTACAACCACTCTCTCAGCACTAGATACTTTTTTTTGGCTCCATTCTGAAATCTTGTACTATAACTCTTCTGATGATGTCCATCAGTCAACAGTTTTTGTGTCTTTGGAAAACGTTAGTAAAGCTCAGTGCACATATGTATTTTAAGAATTTCCCACAAGATTACCAGTACAACTAATGTACTCTACAGCATATAAATACACATGTTTGCACTTAATGAGGTAGCACAATTTACATTTGGGGTATTTGGCAGACGGCTTATCCAGAGTGACTTACAGAAGTGCTTTGAAGTCACTATCAGTGAACACATTCTAATACTTGTTCACTAGGACACAGGATAAGTATATCATCTACCAAACTCTGCCTTGCAGAGATTGAGAGCTTTTAGTCCAAAAGGGATTTCCTTACAAATTCATTATTTCAGAATTATTTGCATTTTTACTCAAATAAGTAGAAACAGGAGGAATAATCCAATCTTTGTTGTTATTGCACTTCTAATTCGTTTATAGTTAAAGGCACCAGAACAACTTTAACTGAATAGATGCTGCACATCACTGAAGCCAAAAACATTGGGTTTTTTTTCAAAAGCTATTAAAATAGTTTGTGTTTTAATAATGTTCTTTGAGACGACTAGGCTCAAAAATGTTCAGATCTGATGAACTTGATGACTGCATATGATCTGGAACATTTTCTTCCTCATTAAACTATTGTGTGAGCCCTGGTATGCACTGGATGGGGGGGTGGGGTCAGTTTGAAATACATCACACCCACAAACATTTCATCATCTATTAATTTGTATCAACACTTCGAAAAAAGGCAAAAGCAGAAAAATTATTATTATTATTTTAAAGAGAGCTGCATTTTTCATTAAGCATTAATATGGAAAGAAGTTTTTGAGATAAAGGTTTGGAACAACAAAAAAGTGAGAGTCCAGCCAATAATCACCCTACACTGGATAATGTTTGTGGGGGCAGATGAAACCACTAGCTTGCCTGAGAGTGCTCAATCCAGATTTTCAAGGCAATGGAGAAGAAATGGCTACATGGTGGTGATGGCTATACTGGCTCCATGGAGCAGTTAGCTTGGAGTTCAGCATTTTTGTCGCCACAAAGGAGTGAAGACTTGTATATTAAACCCAGTGGGTACATTAAAAAAAACTGGCGATCATCCCATAGCTGTTATAAGGGGAATCCTTTCAAAAGGGGGACAAGTTTCAGATAAGATCTCAGCAGCCCCTGTGGATCAGGTCGTTTGAAGTTATTTGGCTGAAGAAAACGTAAACAATGCTGCTAGTTAATGTTAGAATAATATTTCTCTATGAGATAGGGAGTGGGAGATAAGAGGAGAATGTGTGGCTGTTTGTTCACCCACGTTCCCTCCTATGCTGCTGCATCCATACGACTCCCAGATGGTGGATTTCCATTCTAACACCATGAGTTAAACACTCTAATCTCTGGGTCATCTTGATACAGATGTGTGCGAATATACAGTATATACACATGTGTGTGTGTGCGCGCATGTGAGATGTGCTTTAATGCTACGAGTTATCGACACTCACCTTTTCGGTTTCTAGTGTCTTGTTGTCAAATATAAAGCCGATGCAGCTTCGCACCACCTCGAGTCGCCGGGCACTGTTGAACACCACACTGGACTTGCCTGTGATTGACACTGAAACAAATAGACAGTGGCCTTTATTAAAAGCACTAAAAATTTCAACATCACTTGAATAAAATATAAACAAGTAGATCCGTATCCGCCACCAGTACAGGGGCAAATTGTTGATCTGTGATTGCACTGAGTGACCACAATTTGCCCTTGCACAAGTAGGTCAAGTTCATGGAGTTCTGGGCTTACATGACAAGCTGTTCATATAAAGTTGTTTCTCATTTATGAAGGTCTCATGTCAATTAATTGAGCAGTAATCACATTGTGAAGGGCAATTATGATGGATTTTGGTGATGAGGTAAACTTGTGTTTCAAATATGATGGTCCTATAACAAATTGATGATTAGGTGCTTGACAGACATGCTGAGGGTGGACTGACTAAGTATTACCATATGCTCCTCTCAACACTGTGTTAAAGGAATAGAAATAGGGTCAGAAGTGACTATTTGTTGATTTCTGAAAGTCTAATCCTAATTTAGTGATCATCATTAAAATGAAGAATAATTTTTAATTACACTACAGTATTGTTGGCTAGAAAGGACCAATTCTGATTTTATAAGTGGCTGTAGTGCTGATTAACACTTTGTAAGGTTTATTTAACACAAACATGGAGAGAAGGAGGCTAATGCAGCCTAAAGGGGGGCACAAGCCATTGTCTTCCTTGTGCCGGTCCCAAGTCCAGATAAATGCAGAGTGTTGCGTCAGGAAGGGCATCCGGCGTAAAAACAGTGCCAAAGTAAACATGCGACTCAGTAGTATGACTTCCATACCGGATCGTTCGAGGATTGGGTTAACAACGACCGCCATCAGTGACGATAACCTACAGGGCGCTGGTTGAAATTGGGCTACTGTGGGTCGAAGAAGGAGAGGAGGAAAACGGGCCTGTAGGCAGAGAGAGAGAGGATGAAAGGCAAGAGTCTGGGACTGAGAGTAGGGACATTGAATGTTGAGACTTTGACAGGAAAAGCTAGAGAGTTGTGCAAAGGAGGAAGGTGGACAGGTGAACATACTGTGTGTTCGGAAGACCAGGTGGAAAGGCAGCAAGGATAGAAGCCTAGGAACAGGGTTCAAGCTGTTTTATCATGGTGTAGATGGGAAGAGAAATGGAGTAGGGGTTAATCTTGAAGGAGGAGCATGTTAGAAATAATCTGGAGTTGAAAAAAATGTCAGATAGAGTGATGAGTATGAAGTTAGAAATTGATGATGTGATCTGATGATGTGATTGATGATGTGATGTGTTATTAGTAGTTATGCCCCACAGGTGGGATGTGACTTAGAAGAGAAGGAGAAATTCTGGAGTGAGCTGGATGAAGTTGGTGATTGGAGTTGACTTCAATGAACATGTTGGTGACACAACAGAGGTGATGAAGTGATGGGCAGGATTTGTATACAGGATAGGAATGCAGCAGGACAGATGGTGGTGGGCTTTGCAAAAAGAATGGAAATGGCCATTATGAATACTTTCCTCCAGAAGAGGCAACATCATATGGTGACCTATAAAATCTTAGGTCACACAGGTGGATTACATCTTGTGTCGACAATGTAATCTGAAGGAGATCAGTGATTGCAAGGTAGTTGTAGGTGAGAGTGTTGCCAGACAGCATAGAATGGTGTGCAGCATGGCTCTGATGGTGAGGAAGACGAAGAGGACAAAGAAAGAACAGAGAACAAAGTAGTGGAAGCTGAAAAAGGAAGAGTATTGTGTGGTTTTCGGGGAGGAATTGGCACAGGCCCTGGGTGGCCAAGAGGTGCTTCTAGATGACTGGACAACTTCAGCTAATGTGATCAGGGAGACAGGTCAGAAAATACTTGGTGGTGTGTCTTCTGGAAGGAAAGTAGATGAGAAGACTGGGTGGTGAAATGAAGTGCAGGAGTGTACACAGAGAAAGAGGTTAGTGAAGAAGTGGGACACTAAGAGGACTGAAGAGAGTACACAGGAGTACAGGGAAATACAGCGCAAGGTGAAAGTAGAGGTAGCAAAAGCCAAACAAAGGGCATACGATGACTTACATGCTCAGTTGGACAGAAAGGAAGGAGAGAATGATGTATACAGGCTGGTGAGACAGAGAGATAGACATGGGAAGGATGTGCAGCAGGTTAGGGTAATCAAGGACAGAGACAGAAATGTGTTGACAGATGCTGGAAGTGTGAAAGAAAAGAAAGAAAAGAAAGAGTACTCTGAAGAGTTGATGAATGAGGAAAATGAGAGAGAGCGAAGAGTAGAGGAGGTGATCATTATAGACCAGGGGGTAGCAAAGATTAGTAAGGATAAAGATAGGAGGGCACTGAAGAGGATGAAGAGTGGAAAGGCAGTTTGTCCTGATGATATACCTGTGATGGTATGGAAGTGCCTGGGAGAGGGGTCTGTAGAGTTTTTGGCCAGGTTGTTCAACAAGATCCTAGAGAGCGAGAGAATGCCTGAGGAATGGAGGAGAAGGGTGCTGGTACCAATCTTCAAGAACAAGGGAGACATGCAGAGTTGTGGAAATTACAGAGGAATAAAGTTGATGAGCCATACAGTGAAGTTATGGGAAAGAGTAGTGGAAGCTAGACAAAGGGCAGAAGTGAGCATTTGTGAGCAGCACTATGGTTTCATGCAAAAAGAGTACCACAGATGCAGTATTTGGTCTGAGAAATACAGAGAATGTCAGATGGAGCTGCATTGTGTCTTTGTCGATCAGGAGAAAGCATATGACAGGGTGCTAAGAAAGGAAATGTGGCATTGTATGACGAAGTCTGGAGTGGCAGAGAAATATGTTAGAGTGGTACAGGACATGTATGGAAACTGTAAGACAGTGGTGAGGTGTACTGTAGGCATGACGAAGTTCAAGGTGGAGGTGGGACTGCAACAAGCTCTGAGCCCTTTCTTGTTCGCTATGGTGATGGACAGGCTGACAGATGAGATCAGACAGGAATCTCCATGGATGATGATGTTTGTAGATGACATTGTGATCTGTAGTGAGAGTAAAGAGCAGGTGGAGGGAAACCTAGAAAGGAGAGGAATGGAGATTAGCCGAACCAAGACGGAATACATGTGTGAGAACAAGAGGGATCCAAGTGGAACAATGAAGTTAAAGGGAGTAGAGATATTTTTTGAGGTTGAGGATTTGAAGTCCTTGGGGTCAACAGTCCAGAGCAATGGAGAGTGTGGAAAGGAGGTGAAGATGCGAGTGCAGGCGGGGTGGAATGGATGGAGAAAAGTGTCAGGTGTGATATGTGACAAAAGAGTATCAGCAAGAATGAAAGAAAAGGTGTACACGACAGTGGTGAGAGCAGTGATGTTGTACAGTTTAGAGACAGTGGCACTGAGGAAAAGACAGGAGGCAGAGCTGGAGGTCGCAGAGATGACGATGCTGAGGTTCTCTTTGGGAGTGACGCGGTTGGACAGGATCATGAATGAGTCCATCAGAGGGACAGCACATGTTG